>JAOWBW010000147.1:0-275087 GCA_026119855.1 Campanula takesimana
AGTCAACCCTCTCCCATAGAGCCAGTTGACCATGTCTCGCCTTTGACCCCTAGAGTCATGCCTCCTTGCGGATCTAAGTAACCCCGCGTACCTCGAACTACGTTAGGCTCGATTCCCCGCGAACGGATACGTAGGAATCCTATACCACTTGGTCCAGCCATGCAACCAAAATCGGTTAAAGCCGTCGTCCCGTCAGATTGGGATGCTTATTTCTATCGACAACCCCGCTCCTTCGAAGCGACGTTGCCGAAGGGCTCTGTAAGTACCCCAATCTGAAACCGACCTATCTTAGATGTAGCCTTAGCACCGTTTTCAGGGATAAGCTAATAGGCCAGGACCTCCCTAGGATAAGATATAAATTCCAGGACTACTCTGGTAGAAAATTAGAAAAATCGAGAAGCTCGCCAGATGAACCGTACGGATGCTTTGGGTACTAGAGGGGCCTAGCCGTACGCTGGTTTGGGCACCCTCAGTCCCTATAAATAGAACCCCTTGCTGATCATTTCAGGGGGGAGAAACATTAGAACTAAGGTTACTCTGTCGAATTCACCTCAGGATAGTGTGAGTAAGAGTGAACAAAGAGTGAAAGAGAGAAGGAGATTGGCCTAACCCAAGATAGGTAAAGCCAACCACCTTCTCCCCCTCCCTTCTCTTCATCTAAGAACTCTATTTATCTTTGATCTTGTCATTTATTGTTGATCTTTACATTCTTGCAAGTCTTGTCCATTCAAGCAATATACATATATCTATTATTATTTATATTTCCTATCCCAGCCTGAGATGATCAAAGTGCCCTCCATACTTTGTGTGGAAGAGGTTCAAACCTAGTTTGATCATGGCTTGTTGATTGTTCATTTACATTCTTGTCATGGATGATGCTCTTGTTGTTTCATTTTGCTCATTTTTAAGCTATGCTGATCATGTTGAGGATAAAGTCTCAATCTTTATCCTCATCACCTTGATCTAGCCCAAAATTCCCAAGTTTGGGTAATAAAGATCCAATCTTTATGGTTTGTTCTTATCCCTAAAGGATTAATCTTGCCTAGAAGAGCCATTTTGATGGTAAAGTTTCAATCTTTACTCATCAAATGGTCACTATGGCTCAAAAGGGCATATTGGGCCACCTTTTTCATGTTTCTCCCATGATTGCCTTTGATCATGCCCAAACTCTTGTTTTGGGAGGTTTTTTTGATGATCAAATGGCATAGGAATGATTTGTTAATGTTGTTTTGTGTTGGAATAACAAACTGGAATCAGAACAGTTTGTCCAGTTCAAGCAGAATGCTCTGTTTCTGCCTGGAACTGGACTGTTGCTTGAACAAACTGTAAAATCCCAGGAGTGGTCTCCCCATCCGTACGGCTACATTGGCCGTATGGGAGCCATTTTGCCCTTCTGTCTTCTGTTTTCTTGTCAAACAAACCCTTTTTCAGTTGAAAAGATAAAAAAAGTTAAAACAAAGATTTTCGTTAAAACACACACACACACATGCACTTTTGTTAACTAACAAGGGAGACTCGGCTTTGTCCGAGGCAACTTGGAAGACGTAAAACTCTTCCCAAGTTGTAACCTGATCTCCGAACCTTTGAACTCAAACCTTTTGTCATTTTGTTGGGTTTAAAATTAACAAAATGTGGCGACTCCGTTAAATTGGTCCGGTTCCCGCGTTTGGTATTTCGCCCTTGAAACGTGCTCGTGTTTGTTTTTTGGGCGGGATCCTTACAACATTACAAAAATTCGATTACACTTGGATACAATAGGTTAATAAGTATTGTATCTAAGTGTTGCACTTGGATACACTATGTAAAAACTAATGTATCCAATTGTTTTTCGAAAATTAACTAATGTATCCAAGTGTATCCAATGTATCTAATATCTGGACCCTTGATTTTTTTTTTTTAATCTAATGGTTATGATTGGTTCTCACGGTTCTCATATAAAACGGTTCTCACAAGAGCGCGACCCTATATATATATATACATGTAGGTGCTCAAATGAGAAACCTAAATATCGTGAGAACCGTGAGAACCAATCATAACCATTAGATTAGAAAAAAAAACAAGGGTCCATATGTTAGATACAATTGATACACTTAGATACATTACAAAAAATTCGACTACACTTGGATACAATAGGTTAATAAGTTTTGTATCTAAGTGTTGCACTTGGATACACTATGTTAAAAACTAATGTATCCAATTGTTTTTCGAAAATTAACTAATGTATCCAATGTATCTAACATTTGGACCCTTGATTTTTTTTCTAATCTAATGGTTATGATTGGTTCTCATATAAAATGTTCTCACGCGGCCCTATATATATATATAAGATTTCATCTATTTTATAGAATCAAAATAAAAAAAATCAAACTAGCTACTATGCTTCATAAACCATCATTAAACACGTATCTGGTTGGTACTAGTAGTTAGCTTCCAACATTATTTTATTCCAATTTAAAAAAGTATCAAACCATTTTTTATTACTCATCTCCGTTCTATAATAAACGCATTTAATTTGTGAACAATTTTAATTAATGTAGTATTTGTATAATACATGTATCATGCAAAAAATTACATAACTCTTATTCTTTGGAAACGCAACATTCTTTTTTTTAGATCCAATCAAATTGAAAATTTCAGACATTTATTTCTAAAAAAAAAAAAAAAAAAAAAACAAAAACAAAAACAAAAACAAAAAAGAAGAAACAATTAGGTATACATTGATCCCGTCAATCTCGTTTATCACTATAAATAAAATTGTTCCCAACTAACAAAAACTTAGAACCAAGTCATCATCCCATATGTACAACTATCCCATAAATAACACCAACTCACACCCATCTCAATCTCCCTTTCCATACCCCAAACACACACTACTTACACACACATTGTTGTTATATACATGGGTCAAGCATCATCATCTTGTTCTTGTGCACCATCTATGATATTTAACGGTGTAGTGAAGGTGTTGCTAAGTGATGGAAGCTTGGAAATTTACACAAGACCCGTTAAGGCGGCTGAGCTATGTTGGGGTGCAACCCAAAGTCCCACATCGGCAATTAAGAAACAATTGCAAGGTATATAAGAGCACTCACCCACTTCATTAGTATGAGGCCTTTTGGGGGTTGACTCCAAAACAAATCCGTGCGGGCTGGGCCCAAAGCGGACAATATCATACTAATGTGGGAAAGTGGTGGTGGTGGTCGCGGTCCCAACAACTGGTATCAGAGCTCTGGTTGGAAATCAGGGTTTAATCGTAAGATTGGTTTATCAAGCGATTGGGTGTTGTCAAGCAATCAAGAATGGGCAAGGACAAACAGGCGGTTGAGAAATTTGATGGTTCTGACTACGGGTTTTGGAGGATGCAAATAGAGGATCTCTTGTACAACAAAGATCTCTATAAGCCTCTAAAGGGTGTCAAACCGGAAGGAGAAAAGCAAGAAGATTGGGATCTCATGGATCGGAAGGCCCTAGGGGTGGTTAGATCTACTTTGTCAAAGTGGATCGCGAAGACTACCAAGAAGGCGAAGACCACAAAGGAGCTATTGGATTATCTTACTGAGAGATTTGAAACTCCATCTGCTGCAAACAAGGTTGATTTGATACGCAAGATGGGTAGTCTCAAGATGCAAGAGGGAGGATCCTTAGCTAAGCAAATCGATGAGTTTATGGATGTTATAGACTCATTGACTGCGCTGGATATTACGTTTGATGATGAGGTTCATGCGTGCTTGTTGCTAGCGTCTTTACCAGGAAGTTGGAGCGGGACGGTGACAGCGATCAATGCTTCAGCGGGTAAGAACAAGTTGAAGTATGATGATGTTAAGGATTTCTTGTTGGGCGAGGAAAATCGTTTGAAGAAGTTGGGGACATCGTCTACTTCGGGATCGGCCTTAGCTACTACTAGCAGGGGAAGGCCGGGTACTAGCAATAAGGGAAGAACTGAATCAAGGGAAACGTAGTGGTGGTAAGGGCAAGACCGTGGAGATCAGAGATAAACCAAGGGTTGCGAAAGGATCGGTGCAGTGTTATCATTGCAAGAGTTAGGACACTACAAGAAGGATTGTCCCAATCGTGGGGGCAATTCGGTGAATGTGACAGTCGAAGGTGATGATGTACTGGTTCTGAGTGTTAGTAGTGCACTAGAATCATGGGTGCTGGATCGGGGGCATCATTCCACTCTTGCGGGCATGCAGAAGAGATGGAAAATTATACTTCCGGTGATTTCGGTAAGGTCTATCTGGCGGATGGCGAGCCTTTGGAAATCAAGGGGAAGGGGGATGTCAGAATAGGAGCATCGGACGGGAAGGTCTTACATCTGAACGGGGTCAGGCACATTCCGGGTTTGAAAAAGAACCTATTATCAGTTGGGCATTGGACGAAGAAGGTTACAAGGTAACATTCGGCTGCAGGAACTGGGTTATTACCAAGGAGGATCGTGAGATCGCTCGGGGTGATAAGGAGGGGACACTGTATTTGGCGAATAACACCAAGGATAGTATCGCGTGGGCGTCAGCCAAGGTGATACTGATTTGTGGCACTGTCGATTGGGTCACATGAGTGAGAAGGGGATGAAGATACTTTGTTCAAAGGGACTACTACCGGGTTTGAAGACAGTCGACGTGGGATCTGCGAAGATTGTGTGTTTGGCAAACAGGCGAGAAGTAATTTCTCGAGGACAGGTAGGGCATTGAGGGAAGCAAGTTAGAACTGGTTCACACGTATTTGTGGGGACCATCTCCGGTAACTTCTCTGGGTGGTGCGTCATATTACATGACCTTCATTGATGATTCAACAAGGAAGGTCTGGGGTTTATTTCTTGAAACACAAAGATGAGGCATTCGAGGTGTTTAAGAAATGGAGGGCCTTGGTGGAGAATCAGACGGGACTTAAGCTTAAGTGCTTGAGGTCAGATAACGGAGGGGAGTATGAGCTCGGGGAGTTCAAGGAATATTGTGCAGCGAATGGCATTCGCATGGAGAAGACTCCAAGGGAACACCACAACACAACGGGGTTGCAGAGAGTGTCGCGACCCCGGACCCCGCGGGCCCGAGACCGCGATCTGGACGTCGACTCTAAAACCAAAACTATGAAATACTGAAGTTAAAATTCCATTTGATACCAAAAGGTAATGATCCAAGTTTTACAATTCCAAGTTTAATAAAAAACAAATGCAACTATCATAAACTTCCACAAGTTTATACCCAACAAAATACAATTATACAATTCTTAATGACGTCAATGTTTGGTACAACTACCCCAAAATGTTACACATTTACATAATGTAAACCAACCTATATCAACCTTCCCCAAAAGAATGGATCCACACTCGACGTCCTCTTTCTCGTGATCAGCGAGACTAATCCTTAGCACCTGGGGGGGTTAAGGAAAAACAAAGATAAAAGAAAAGGGGGTGAGATAAATCTCAATAAGTTACTAATGCAACTACATGACATGCTATGATACAAGAAGCAATAAGCAATAATAAAATAAATATCAAATAGCACATAGCATTTATCACATAACAGATAGCAGCGGAAATAAACACATAACAAAGGATATAGCCAAGGTTTTCCAAACCGGAACATCCAAATAAAGGATCGCTGCGCAGCTTCATAATCAACAAATCATCATCTTCATAATAGCATGAAAGCCGAAGAGAAAACCCCCGGTACCGGAACCAATAACCAAATGAAGTGTCACAAGGGACGGGAGACATGCCACAAAGTCATGCTCCAAGAAGCTAAACTGCACACAAAGGAGCTAGCTCTTCTCACATCCAGGCCAATCTGGAGGAGGGTAATAATGGAATGGGGCAAAACAATGGTCAACATCACAATGGACTTGGCCGTGCCATCATAATGTTTCGCATCGCCAAAACACACACAAAATACCAGCTGGACTTTCACGTAAAGGCTAAGTAATAAAATACTAGCACGATAAACAACAAAGGATTCCAAAGTAGGGAATCATGCCAAATAATCACCAAGAAGATAAAATGAACCAACAATACACAATAAAGGTGCTTCAAAGTCCCAATTAACCATTTATGAATATCAAAACAAACTTGATCACAAAGGACCCAATTCTATCTCTAAAGTGTACTACAATGATCACTAAGGTCAACTAGAAGGACACCAAAGACTTAGACCAAAACACGTTCTTCAACCACACCAAATAACAAATGTAAATTTTCAGAGGACTGTGCGGCCGCCCAAAAGGGTATGTGCGGTAGCCCAAAAAGGCCATTAAACAAGAACAAAAGCTTTCAGATAGTTGTGCGGTCGCCCAGACAATTTGTGCGGCCGCCCAACCTTCTTGTTTGCCGGAAATCGGAAGAACAACTTGGGTTCTTCCATTTTTATACCCAAAACACATTTCCACCAAAATCCAACATTCCAACTAGTATACTAATGTACCAACACAACTAATAAGTCTAAAGAGACTCATACAACCACATTTAACAACCAAATCAAGAATCAAACCCAACATTCAAGATTTCATTTCACCATTTTTGATCAAAACCCAAAATAAATTACCAATAAATTCAAAACCAAACCAAACTTCAAATATAACACATCAAACATCATATAAACATGATATGAACATTTTAGCATCAAAATGGGGAAAAGTAACTTACTTGATAAATCTCAAAGTTGATGGATTTCAAATATTTTTGGCTTCCAACGATCCCATCGACGATCTAAACACATTTCACGTTTTAAGAAATGAGAGATTATGAGAGGAAGAGGAAGATAATGAAGAGAGAAGGAAGAGAAGAAAAACTCACCTTTTTGCTTGGAGAGAGAGAGGAAGAAATGGGCTGGGAAAAATGGGATGGAGAGAGTGAGGAGAAGGTGGTGTAGGGAGAGGGTAGGAGTAATTTAAAAACTTACACAAAGACCCCCTCCTCAAAAACTACCCAACTCAATACTCCCCACTAACAACTAAGACCCAATATTTCTACATTAGCACAAATAACCCAAATAAAATGCTAGGCATAAATTATTATAACACATAAATTGCACACATAATTATTTAAATAAATAATAATTTAAATAAATAAATAAGCAAATAATTAAACAAAAATCATTTAATTACTAATAAAATAGAGCCTAGATTTCGGGTCGTGACATTCACTCCCCCTTAAAGAAAATTCGACCCGAATTTTAACGAGACTCACCTTAAACAAAAAGCCACGGAAATTTCCTCTCGATCTCATCACGGAGCTCCCACGTCAACTCCTCGATGTCATGATTCCTCCAAAGAACTCGAACCAACGCAATGCTCTTGCTTCTCACTCTTGGACTTTGGAATCTAGGATCCGAACCGATCGTTCCTCATAAGTCATATCGGGCTCAATATCCTCCGGTATCCTCGGTAACACGTGAGATGGATCATGAACATACTTCCGAAGCATAGAAACGTGAAAGACGTTGTGCAACCGGTCTAAGGATGGCGGTAACGCAAGACGATACGCTAGAAGTCCAACCTTTCCCAAAATCTCAAACGGGCCAATAGACCTTGGAGCCAAATTGCCTTTCTTCCCAAACCTACGAATACCCACCTTCGGAGATACTTTCAAGAACACCAAATCACCGGTCTGAAAACTAAGATCTCACCTTCGGTTGTCTGCGTAGCTCTTATGTCGACTCTGGGCTGTCTTCAATCTATCCCGGATAACTCTAACTTTCTCAACCGAATCCCGAAGCAAATCAATACCCACGATCTTCGCTTCACCAACCTCATCCCAACAAATAGGCGATCTACATTTCCTTCCATACAAAGCCTCAAACGGAGCCATCTCGATACTAGCCTGATAACTGTTGTTGTAAGAGAACTCCACTAACGGTAGGTGCGAATCCCAAGAATCGGAAAAGTCTATCGCACAAGCTCGCACATATCCTCAAGAATCTGAATAGTCCTCTCGGATTGCCATCGGTCTGAGGATGAAAAGCTGTACTAAATCGCAAATCTGTACCCAAAGCTTCCTGAAACGCCTTCCAGAATCTAGAAGTAAACCTCGGGTCTCGATATGACACAATGCTAACCGGAACTCCATGGAATCTAACAATCTCATCAATGTAAAGGGTCGCAAGCTTCTCTATCGAATATCTGATATCAATAGGCAAGAAATGGGCACTCTTGGTCAATCTATCCACTATTACCCAAACACTGTCATACTTCCTACGGGTACGAGGCAATCCCGTAACAAAATCCATAGTCACATGCTCCCATTTCCACTCGGGAATCTCTAACGGCTGAAGTAATCCCGCGGGTCTCTGATGCTCGGCTTTGACCTGCTGACACGTTAAACACCTTGAAACATACTCCGCTATTTCCCTCTTCATATTAATCCACCAAAATCGTTGCTTCAAATCCTGATACATCTTCGTACTACCCTGATGAATAGTATACCTCTATTTGTGACCCTCATCAAGAACTTTCTGTTTAATTCCATCAACATCGGGTACGCACAAACGACCACGGAAAGTCAAAACTCCACTCGAACTCAATGAAAAATCCTCGAAGTTCTTTTCCTTCAATTTACCTATTATCTTCACCAACTCGGGATCCTCTTTCTGAACTTCCTTTATCCTCTGAATTAGGGTCGGAGACACCCTAATATTCGCAAAAATAGCCCCATGTCTCGATTCACGAGGAGACCAATCTCAAACATCCTCAAGCATTTTCCATTCTCGAACCATCATCGAAGCCACATAAGACTTTCTACTAATCGCATCGGCTACCACATTCGCCTTTCCCGGGTGATAAGAAATCGTGCAATCATAATCCTTCAACAATTCCATCCATCGGTGCTGCCTATTATTCAACTCTTTCTGGGAGAAAAGGTACTTCAAACTCTTGTGATCGGTAAAAATCTCGAACTTCGCTCCATAAAGGTAGTGTTTCCATTTGTGCAACGCAAAGACAATAGCCGCTAACTCCATAACATGAGTCGGGTAATTCTGTTCACTAGGGGTCAACTTCCTCGAAGCATAAGCAATCACTTTCCCATTCTGCATCAACACACAACCCAAACCCTCTTTCGAAGCATCACTGTAAATCACTAGGCCATCGCTCCCATTAGGCAAAGTCAAGATCGGTGCGGTAGTCAACCTCTTCTTCAATTCCTCGAAACTCTTGTCACACTTCTCGGTCCACACAAACGGGACATTCTTCCGGGTCAACTGAGTCATCGGAGTAGCAATCCTCGAAAACCCCTCAATAAATCTTCGGTAATAACCGGCTAAACCCAGAAAACTACGAATCTCGGTCACTGACTCGGGTCTCTTCAATCCACTATGGCTTCAATCTTTGAAGGATCCACCGAAATCCCATCTTTAGAAATCACATGACCCAGAAATGACACCTTCTCGAGCCAAAATCCGCATTTACTAAACTTCGCAAATAATTTCTCCCTCGCAAGAACGGATAAAACTGTCCTCAAATGCTGCTCGTGCTCTTCTCGGGATCTCGAATAAACAAGAATGTCGTCGATGAAAACACCACGAACGAATCAAGATAGGGATGGAAAATCCGGTTCATCAAATCCATAAACACGGCCGGCGCGTTAGTCAACCCAAACGGCATAACCAAGAACTCGTAATGACCATAACGAGTGCGAAAAGCAGTCTTCGGAATATCCTCCGATCGAACCTTCAACTGATGGTACCCACTCCTCAAATCAAGTTTCGAGAAAACCACGGACCCTTGAAGCTGATCAAACAAATCATCGATGTGCGGTAGAGGATACTTATTCTTCACCGTGACCTGATTCAACTTCCGGTAATCTATACACAATCTCAACGAACCATCTTTCTTCCGCACGAATAAAACTGGTGCTCCCCACGGGGAAACACTAGGGCGGATAAACCCTCGATCAAGCAACTCTTGCAACTGGACCTTTAATTCCTTCAACTCTGCGGGAGCTAACCTATAAGGTGCTTTCGAAATTGGAGCCGTACCCGGCAAAAGGTCTATACAAAACTCAATCTCACGATCGGGAGGCATATCATACTCGGTAGAGAAAACATCGGGAAATTCCCGAACTACCCGAACACTATCAAAACTAGGGGATTCCTTCCTAGTATCAAGAACACTAGCCAAATACCCCTCACAACCACTATGCAATAATTTTCTCGCCTTCAAATAAGAAATTAAGCGAACCTTTCTACTCAGAGGACTAGCCTCAAACACAAATTTAGGCACATCGGGAATGGAAAAAGTAACAGTTTTCTTACGGTAATCAACGGAAGCATGAAACTTGCTCAACCAATCCATACCCAAAATGACATCAAAGTCTTGGATAGGAAGAACCACCAAATCCGCACAAAGGACACGACCACAAATAACCACATCACAAGCACGAAAGACTCGATCAGAAATCAAGCATTCTCCTATAGGGGTCGACACCTCTAGCACGTACGGTAAAGACTCGAATGCAGCATTTAACATGGAAGCAAATTGCACAGAAATGTATGAATGAGATGATCCTGGAGGCGCTCACATTAGACACAGAAACAATACCTCCAATAACGGATGGATCATCGGTAGCTTGTTGTTGATTCATGGCATAAACCTTTCCTTGAATTTTGGGCTTCCCAGCGGCATCCCTTTTCTGACCCAGATTAGTACCAACTCCTGACCCGGATGCTTGTACTCTACCTCTCGGGCAATCTTTTACAAAGTTGCACCTTCCTTGCTTCTTCCAACAACGGTCTTCAGAATGACCTTCCTTTTGACAATACGAACAAAGCCTCCTAATTTGGCTCCCTTGGTTCCCGGAAGTGGTACCCGGGTTCCTTGGGATCGGTTGCCCTCGGAACTGAGATTGTCCCCCAAAGTTACCTCGGTTATCGGAATGGTGTTGTGCCTTGCTTTGCCCTCCCGGCTTGCTCGGGTTAGCTACCTCGGTCTTCTTTTTATGCTCCCCAATATCTTGCTCTATTAAGTAGGCTCGGTCCACCGCATCTTGGAAAGTCACAATCCGTTGGGCAATAAGTTGAGTACGGATGGAGGTCTTCAATCCCCGAATAAATCTCATAGCCTTTTGTTCCTCGGTCCTCACCAAATAGTCGCAATACCGGGCTAATTCTATGAACTTAGCCGAGTATTGTGCTATAGACAACACACCTTGCTCCAAGTTGAGTAGCTCGATCTCCTTTCGGTTTTGATCAACAACCGGAATGAAATGCTCCTTGAATTTGCGCACAAACAACTTCCACGCATACACCGTGTGAGTATCATCCCAAGTAGTTTTAACACCTTTCCACCAATGCTCGGCGGCTCCCACAAGCTTGTAAGCCGCAAACCGGACCTTGTCCTCATCCGAACACCCAAATACATCATAAATCTTCTCCATCGACTCAATCCACAACTCAGCCTTCCGAACATCGGGTTCCCCATTGAATTCAACCGGTTTCAACTTCAGAAATTGCTCCAATCCATAGCGGGGTGGTGCTTGTTCTACCCTCGGACCTTGATCATGTATGGCCTTCATGGCCGCCTCGAACATGCCTTGAAACATGGCACGTGCTTCTTCCCTTGTGTCATTCTGATTATGTGCCCCACTAGTACCTCCTCTGTTTCTTCTTCCAGACATTGAGAACAATTACCTGCATAAAACATCAACCGTTAATCACTCCGCACACTACTACCCACCTAGGTCATACTAATCCACCTAGACTTATACTTAGAGCCAATGCCATAGCTCTGATACCAACTGTCGCGACCCCGGACCCCGCGGGCCCGAGACCGCGATCTGGACGTCGACTCTAAAACCAAAACTATGAAATACTGAAGTTAAAAATTCCATTTGATACCAAAAGGTAATGATCCAAGTTTTACAATTCCAAGTTTAATAAAAACCAAATGCAACTATCATAAACTTCCACAAGTTTATACCCAACAAAATACAATTATACAATTCCTAATGACGTCAATGTTTGGTACAACTACCCCAAAATGGTTACACATTTACATAATGTAAACCAACCTATATCAACCTTTCCCAAAAGAATGGATCCACACACGACGTCCTCTTTCTCGTGATCAGCGAGACTAATCCTTAGCACCTGGGGGGGGTTAAGGAAAAACAAAGATAAAAGAAAAGGGGGTGAGATAAATCTCAATAAGTTACTAATGCAACTACATGACATGCTATGATACAAGAAGCAATAAGCAATAATAAATATCACATAGCACATAGCATTTATCACATAACAGATAGCAGCGGAAATAAACACGTAACAAAGGATATAGCCAAGGTTTTCCAAACCGGAACATCCAAATAAAGGATCGCTGCGCAGCTTCATAATCAACAAATCATCATCTTCATAATAGCATGAAAGCCGAAGAGAAAACCCCGGTACCGGAACCAATAACCAAATGAAGTGTCACAAGGGACGGGAGACATGCCACAAAGTCATGCTCCAAGAAGCTAAAATGCACACAAAGGAGCTAGCTCTTCTCACATCTAAGGCCAATCTGGAGGAGGGTAATAATGGGGCAAAACAATGGTCAATATCACAATGGACTTGGCCGTGCCATCATAATGTTTCGCATCGCCCAACACACACAAAATACCAGCTGGACTTTCACGTAAAGGCTAAGTAATAAAATACTAGCACGATAAACAACAAAGGATTCCAAAGTAGGGAATCATGCCAAATAATCACCAAGAAGATGAAATGAACCAACAATACACAATAAAGGTGCTTCAAAGTCCCAATTAACCATTTATGAATATCAAACACAAACTTGATCACAAAGGACCCAATTCTATCTCTAAAGTGTACTACAATGATCACTAAGGTCAACTAGAAGGACACCAAAGACTTAGACCAAAACACGTTCTTCAACCACACCAAATAACAAATGTAAATTTTCAGAGGACTGTGCGGCCGCCCAAAAGGGTATGTGCGGTCGCCCAAAAAGGCCATTAAACAAGAACAAAAGCTTTCAGATAGTTGTGCGGTCGCCCAGACAATTTTGTGCGGCCGCCCAACCTTCTGGTTTGCCGGAAATCGGGAAGAACAACTTGGGTTCTTCCATTTTTATACCCAAAACACATTTCCACCAAAATCCAACATTCCAACTAGTATACTAATGTACCAACACAACTAATAAGTCTAAAGAGACTCATACAACCACATTTAACAACCAAAATCAAGAATCAAACCCAACATTCAAGATTTCACCATTTTTGATCAAAACCCAAAATAAATTCCCAATAAATTCAAAACCCAACCAAACTTCAAATATAACACATCAAACATCATATAAACATGATATAAACATTTTAGCATCAAAATGGGGGAAAAGTAACTTACTTGATAAATCTCAAAGTTGATGGATTTCAAATATTTTTGGCTTCCAACGATCCTATCGACGATCTAAACACATTTCACGTTTTAAAAAATGAGAGATTATGAGAGGAAGAGGAAGATAATGAAGAGAGAAGGAAGAGAAGAAAAACTCACCTTTTTGCTTGGAGAGAGAGGAAGAAATGGGCTGGAAAAAATGGGATGGAGAGAGTGAGGGAGAAGGTGGTGTAGGGAGAGGGTAGGAGTAATTTAAAAACTTACACAAAGACCCCCTCCTCAAAAACTACCCAACTCAATACTCTCCACTAACAACTAAGACCCAATATTTCTACATTAGCACAAATGACCCAAATAAAATGCTAGGCATAAATTATTATAACACATAAATTGCACACATAATTATTTAAATAAATAATAATTTAAATAAATAAATAAGCAAATAATTAAACAAAAATCATTTAATTACAAATAAAATAGAGCCTAGATTTCGGGTCGTGACAGAGAGGATGAACAGGACATTGAACGAGTGGGCTAGAAGTATGAGGTTGAAGTGTGGACTTCTGAAGACGTTTTGGGCATATGCAGTTGACACGACGGCTTTCTTGATCAATAGGGGACCATCAGTACCATTGGGGAATGGAATTCCAGAGGAAGCATGGAGTGGCAAGCAGGTAAATCTGTCCTTTCTTCGCATATTTGGCTGCGTTTCATATGTTCATATTGATTCTGCTGATAGAACTAAATTAGATGCAAAATCTGTAAAATGTACGTTTATTGGGTATGGCGGGGATGACTTCGGGTATAAGTTTTGGGATGATCAAAACCATAAAATTATTCGTAGTCGAGATGTGGTATTCAATGAACAGGTTTTGTACAAGGACAGAAAGGGGGCATCTGATGATATTAGTTCGGAACCGGAGGTTGTAGAGGTGGATATTCCAGACTCGGGTGGGAGCAGGACGGTTCATGATGACCATGGTCAGGGGGTCACTGAAGATGAACCACATACTCCGGAACCGGATATTCCGCTGCGTAGATCCAGCAGGTTGCGTGGATCACCTGACAGGTATACTCCTTCAAATTACTATTTGTTGTTGACAGATAGTGGGGAACCAGAATGTTATGCGGAGGCTGTTCGTAGTTCACTTTGTGATAAGTGGAAAGCTGCGATGGATGATGAGATGGACTCATTGAAAGCCAACAAAACTTGGGAGTTGATTAAACTGCCTAAGGGGAAGAAGGCATTGCATAACAAGTGGGTTTACCGGATCAAGGAGGAGGCAAACGGCAGTAAACGTTACAAGGAAAGATTGGTTGTAAAAGGGTTTCAGCAAAAATACGGTATTGACTACACCGAGGTATTCACTCCTGTTGTGAAGATGACCACTATCAGAATGGTTCTGGGGATAGTAGTGGCGGATAACTTGTTGCTGGAACAAATGGATGTAAAGACGGCCTTTCTTCATGGTGATTTGGAGGAAGAAATTTACATGGTACAACCAGAGGGATATTTGTCGAAGGGTAACGAGGAACTGGTTTGCAGGTTGACTAAGAGCTTGTATGGCCTTAAACAAGCTCCTAGGCAGTGGTACAGGAAGTTTGATGGATTCATGCATGACATTAACTTTGTCAGATGTGAGGCGGATCATTGTTGCTACTTCAAGAACACGGACAATGGGTATATAATCTTGCTGTTATATGTGGATGACATGCTAATAACGGGCTCTAGCAGTAGAGAGGTAAACATATTGAAGGCTCAGTTGTCAGAATGGTTCGAAATGAAGGATTTGGGGGAGGCCAGAAAAATCTTGGGCATGCGGATTGACCGGAATAGGGAGTTGGGTAAGTTGGTTCTTTCACAAGCAGAATACGTTGAGAAAGTCTTGGCAAGGTTTTGCATGGAAGAGGCGAAGCCAACAGGGACACCATTGGGTATGCACTTTGGTCGTTATTTCCAAATCAAGACAATAAGAAGTGCGGTCGAACTAAGCCGTTAGGCAACCACAATCCCGTACTAATTCAAGAGACCAAGAAAGTAGTCCATGTGGCCGAAACTAAGCAATAGATGGTCTCGATGAACGTAGGCCAATTGCATTCACAATTCCACATGGATCTCCAAACTTTGAATCAAGAACTTTGTTTCTCAATTTTAGCAATTATGAACTCTTCATAATTCTAACTTCGTTTTATCTTTGAAACTTTGATTGCGATCAATTTTGGGAAGCACAATCTCGATGAACGCAGATTAGCCATCCAAACCTTGAACCAATCTTAGAATCACAAGACTAAAACAAATAGGAAAATCAAACCCCAAGATCCACACTCAAACCAACTACCCAAAGCCCATTCCAGATCAGCAAGTCTGGTCTGGTTTTGTTACTGGTTCGGTTGGACCTCTCGAAAATTCCAAATTCCAATTTTAACCAAAATCAGAACAGAATCAGTGAACTGTGCGGCCGCCCAAACTCTCCTGTGCGGTCGCCCAAACATGTGCGGCCGCCCAGGGAGATTTGTGCGGTCGCCCAAACGCATCAGAAGGAATTTTGAAGTTTGAAAATTTGTCTCAAAATTGTCTTTCCCCGATTATTAAAACCATGATCCAATCAGAATTAATAATCAAACAATTCAGAATCCATCATAATATTTATTGCGATTGAATCATGCGATTAAAGTTGTAAAACAATAAACCACAAAAAATCACATAACACATAAACATCATATAATCCAATATTCATATCATGCTTGGCACATAAACAATTTATATACACACAACATGATCTAGTATTGAAATAATCAACATGAACGGGGCTCTGATACTACTGTTGGGTTTCGTAGTCACATGCGCAGCGGAATTAAGCATTTAAAATTTAATGAAATCCAAAGCCCATAGATCCATTCATATGATTAAGTCAAATACAACAATATGAATACTAGAATACTAACCCTTGATGCCTTTGATTTTGCAACCTTGAATTCGATAGAGGCTTGAAATTTTGATCACGAACAAAGCAAGAATCACGAACTTTGAAGATGATAAGTTTCACCCTCTAGCGGTATCCACACGCGAACGAATATCAAGAACACTTGATCTTGGTTGCTAGACCAAATTATGAAACACGCTTTCATAATTAATATGAACTATATGGAATTTTCTTTGTGTATAATTTTGTTCTTCAATCTAGGATTTCTTAGAACAAAATAAAACCATCTCAAACTATTTGGAGGCTTGCACAAAAGCTTAGGTTCTGTTCTTGGCCGAATTTTGATGTTTATATACAAGTTAGACCTATTCCAAATAGGAAACTTGTGTCTAAACCCGTCCAAAATTCATTTCCGAATCAAATTAGGAATCTGTCCCCGACAGTACTGTGCGGCCGCCCAAACTGAGGTGTGCGGCCGCCCAATTTCTTGTGCGGTCGCCCAGCCCATTTGGGCGGTCGCCCAAAGGCCCACAAAAATCCAATTTTTCCAAATTTCCAATATAGTCCTTATTTAGGATTCGTTCTATTGTGTGTGACCCTCTAGGATTATACTAAGTTGGCAATGGGTTCAAACATGAAACCATAAGATATGATTAGGTTCTAGCAAACCGTCATACCTACCCAAATAGTATAACTAGATACAAGTTCGCATTCCTTTTAGAACATGTCATAATCCCTTTGTCCACGATGTCATTGAACACAAGTCATGGTCAACAAGTCAACTTGTATTGTTCAATACTTTCTCGATTCCGAATATGTTGATAATCCAAATGACATTGATCCAATCAATCCATTTGAGTTTGGCCAAACATTTCATCAACATCATTCCTTCGAGGGGCCCAAGCTTGACATCTCTGCGAAGAGGGACAAATCCATTTTGCTTATTATTCTTCCCTACGTGAATCTGATTATGCCAATCATACCCTTTATAACTACCGTGTTAAGGTAGCGTTTGAATATGTCAAACATAATGTTCATCAAGTGGAAGACTATAATAACTTCATGTCTAAGGACTCAAATGACATAACTAATATGAGATTTATATATGACATCGACCATGACATAAATCTCATACCGCGGGTCATGTCCAGTACCTTGTTCCAAACAAGTACCCATAAATCTAACATGATCATCCCATGATCATTTAGCCTTTATACTAGTGCTTAACAAGCTCTAGGGACGGAGATTATTATAAGCAAACACGAGCCATAATAATAATCTTATTATCTCTTTATCATTATGAATAAAATGATAACTTATACAACGTTTAACAAACGTGCCTAGGGCACCAACACCAACAATCTCCCACTTGCCCTAGGCCCAATTTCCTAGGTATCCAATACCCATGGACCCAACATGACCATCATGTTTAGCTTGTGGAAGTCCCATTGTTTAGCGTGTCCGTAACGTTATCATTACTAGGTACTTTGCATATATGTACGTCTCCCTTATCAACGATTTCTCGAACGATAAGAGAACGCCTAAGTATGTGTTTGGATTTAGGATGTGCTCTTGGTTCCTTTGCTTGGTCAATAGCACCACTATTATCACTAATATGGTCTATTGAATTAGCAATGCTAGGAACCATCTTAAGTTCACAATGAACTTCTTAATCCAAACCACTTTCTTTGCAGCATCCAATGCGGCAATATACTTAGATTTAGTATGTAGAATTTAGTGACTCTGCTTGGAACCATTCCAACTTACAGCTTCACTATTATTTATAAAACTCAATTGCGATCTTTTATCATCTTTGTCGGTTTGGAAACATGCATCCGCGTACCCATATACGACGAGATCATCTTCCATCCCTTCATAGATCAAAACAAATCTTTAGTGCTTCTAAAGTACTTTAAGAATTGTTTCACATAGCCATCCAGTGAATCTCACCGGTGTCGGATTGATATCTACTCATCATGCTCCAAGCATTAGATATATCCGGCTTAGTACTTATCATGGCATCATGGATCCAATTGCCGGAGAAAACGGCATCCCATTCATTTTCTCATGCTCATCATTTGTCTTAGGACATTTGATTCTTTGCATAGAAAACACATCCATGTAACATTGGCAATTGTCCTCTCCTAGAATTTCCATTGCGGAATCTTCTTATGACTTTATCAATGTATGTACTTTGGCTTTAAACCAATTTGCTTCCTTGATCTATCTCTATAGATCTTAATGCCAATGACTTATGCGGCTTCATCCACATTCTTCATTGCGAAACACTTTCTTAACAAAATCTTTGCAGACTAACGAGTAGGAATGTCGTTTCCAATGAGCGATATGTCATCCACATATTCAATAAGGAATAGCACCATGCTCCCACTAACCTTCTTGTATATACAAGATTCATCTTCGTTTTTGATCAAGCCAAGCTCTATGACTTATCAAAACGGAGATCCCAACTCCAAAAAACTTGCTTCAATCCATCCAATGAATCTTCGCAACTTTCATACCTTTTAGAATTTTCTTGACTATCAAGACCTTTAGGTTGTATTCAATACATCCTTAAGTGAGTTCCCGTTGAGGAACGCTTGTTTTGACATCATTTTGTCAAATTTCATATTCCAAATATGAACATGTGACTATGAAAATTCTTAATAAGTTTCTTTCTACCCATGTAAGTTTTTCTCCAAGAAAAGTCATTCATCTCCTTTGGTTTTTACACCTTAGGTTAGAATGATCAAGTTCCAAACTTGATTATTATACATGAATTGCCTTTTAGATTTTATGAATCCAAGCCATTAATCTAAATGTGGAGTTGATATTGCATCTTTGATAGGTGGTAAATACTTCATTCTAAATGAACTTTACCTCAATACTTTCTATTTCGAAATATCCAATATTTCTTCTAATAGATTGTATTTTATCATGTATTGCAAGAATTTGTATATCTTGAACGGACTTTTCACGACTCTTTTGTGAAAACTTGTTCAACTTCCATCTCGGGTTAAAATATATTTTCTAGGTCTCGAACCATCCGAGATACATTTTACTCCCACTGATTCTTTTAGAGATAAACCATTTATCTAGAAAAGTATCATCATAATCAACAACCATTTGTTTCTTATGAGTAAAATTATTATCCTCAAGTTTCCTTAGGATGTCCCATGAAAGTATATTTATTAGATTTAAATGTGAGTGTGTCCCAGACAACTCCTTTAAAAAAGGTCTCACCATCTTAAATCTTTATGAAAGACAAACCGAGTTTTCTTTCACCAATTAACCTCTTTTGATGGAATTCAAATTAGTGTAGTTACAGCGGTTTGTAATACATAACCCCAAAATTAATAATGGAAGATCAATTTGACTTTATCATCTAATGAACCATATCCAATAAGGTTATTGTACTTCCATGCAGACACATCATTTAAAATGATATTCTTAGTGAAGTTAATTTGTGAAACCATTTCACAACTTTAATGATGACTGTCAAATTCTTGGTTCAATTATTCGTCATCATGATCAAATCAGAATCTTTGAATAGTTTTACCAAGTATAATAAAAAATAAATTCTTTTAGCATTGCTTCTTAATGCACCATACACATCAAAATGTATTAGGTCAATTAAGATATTATCCCTTTACCAATCATAGTAAAGGATGTCTTGGTCCAAGTAAATAAGATTTACATAAATCATGTGATTCCAAATCATATGACTTAAAACTCCGTCCCATGGAATTTTAGATATGCATCTTTTATTTATTTGATCAAAACAATAATGCATAATTTTTTTTAATTATTTATGTTATAGCCTTTATTACTTTGTTCTTCAAGATTTAAGATATAAGATTTATTTATATGATAACACAATGAAGTAAATCATAATAAATAAAGCACTTTTCTTATTCCAAACAAGAAATTAATATCCTTCATTATCTTTTAACAAAATAATGTTATCTACTTCATCAGTAAAGTCACTTTACAAGTGTTCTACAAACAATGTTGCAACCATTGCATCATTACCGTTTGTAAATAAAACTTTACTATAAATTGTCTTTCATTTTACTAATTATTCTGGTATCCAATACCCAATAATTAAATTTAGAAAGAATAATTTATAACATAAAATTCCCAAGTGGTAGTCCCACTACCATTCCTTTTATTGATCATCCAGAATTTTGACTACAATTCTAAATGGTCAATCCAAATGCCATTTTAACAAATTGCATCAATTAGAGTTATTATTTTAACCATAATTATTTCTTTTAGGTTTGACAACTCTTGTCTTACCTTTCTTTGGGCACTTGGCCCTTTTCCTTATGAACCATGAGCTCTTGAGAACCATTCTCCAATATCTTCATCTTCGCAGTTTTTAGCATGTTAATGTAATTCGAAGAAATTCTTATTCATTCTAAACATGTTATAGTCCATCACAAAGTGATTATAACTCTTAGTCAATGAATTAAGAATAAGATCCATGGCTAGCTCCAATCCAATTGGACTCCCAAGTTTCTCAAGATGCTCTTTGTAGCCATTATCTTAAGCATGTGAGGTTCCACTTATTACCCTTTACTCCTTTTGCAAGAAGTGAATGCAATAATGGTTTTATACCTCTCTTGCTTAGATTGCTCTTTGAAACATGTAACTCAACTCCACGCCTATCCAATAGGCTTCCACAAGTTCCAAATTTTGTTGGAGTTTAAGAACACATAATCGTGAGCATGCGACAACTCACATTCCTAGAATCATACTCATGATTCTTGTGATTGTCTATTCCGGCATTGGGTTCTTTAGGAATAGGTCCATCAAGAATGTACAACCCATCTTCTTGCCTTAGAACCATTCTTAGGCTCAGGATCAATCCATGGAGTTTGTATCATTCTTTTGAAGCTTATCCTTATCAAGGATTAATCGCAATGATTTTAGTTGTCATCTACAACTTATGCAAAATTTCCAAAATTTTACAAGTACCAATCTCATTAAAAAGATAAATAATGTATTTTCCAAAAATACTCCCACTAAATTATATAACCTTCATATACATCCAATGTATAATATAATTTGAATGGGTTAAGATCCAACTTTAATTTAATTTTAAGTCCGCTATGGCAGATTACACAAAATCAAATTAATTAGGTAGACAACCCTGTCAATCATATCTCATATGACTCTTAGATCCTTTTATGAGATTCTTTTGAAATCGGGCTAAGATCCAACTTTAATTTAACTTTGAGTCCACGGAGGCGGACCGCTCAAAACCAAATTAATTAGGTAGACAATTTCTTGTCAATCATATCTCATATGATTCTTAGGGATCCAATTTTAAAAGCATGTTTAATCTCATCTTTGCCTAAGGCCCAAAACTGTTTTGACGCCCAATTAAGTCTAACCATTTTAAACGCATGGTTGATGTGCCTCGCTAGGGCGTGCCCACATCATCCATCTTGCTCATACATAGATAAAGTTAATGCACCTCGCTAGGGCGAACCCACATTAAAATCACCCATGCACTAACAAGTGTTTTAATCATGGCGTGGCAAAAAGGACTTAAAACTTTCTTGAAGGTTCATCACATATAGCATACAACACATTTATGAGCACATAAGATAAACATGTTACGCATCAAGTTTAGCCACTAAATTAATCTCCATTAATTTAAGCACAATATTTATGTGTCATTAGTTTCTCTATAATTATGAGGATGAGACCTTTTCAACTTTGGTCGTTATTTCCAAATCAAGACAACAAGAAGTGCGGTCGAACTAAGCCGTTAGGCAACCACAATCCCGCACTAATTCAAGAGACCAAGAAAGTAGTCCATGTGGCCGAAACTAAGCAATAGATGGTCTCGATGAACGTAGGCCAATTGCATTCACAATTCCACATGGATCTCCAAACTTTGAATCAAGAACATTGTTTCTCAATTTTAGCAATTATGAACTCTTCATAATTCTAACTTCATTTTATCTTTGAAACTTTGATTGCGATCAATTTTGGGAAGCACAATCTCGATGAACGCAGAGTAGTCATCCAAACCTTGAACCAATCTTAGAATCACAAGACTAAAACAAATAGGAAAATCAAACCCCAAGATCCACACTCAAACCAACTACCCAAAGCCCATTCCAGATCAGCAAGTCTGGTCTGGTTTTGTTACTGGTTCGGTTGGACCTCTCGAAAATTCCAAATTCCAATTTTTAACCAAAATCAGAACAGAATCAGTGAACTGTGCGGCCGCCCAAACTCTCCTGTGCGGTCGCCCAAACATGTGCGGCCGCCCAGGGAGATTTGTGCGGTCGCCCAAACGCATCAGAAGGAATTTTGAAGTTCGAAATTTTGTCTCAAAATTGTCTTTCCCCGATTATTAAAACCATGATCCAATCAGAATTAATAATCAAACAATTCAGAATTCATCATAATATTTATTGCGATTGAATCGTGCGATTAAAGTTGTAAAACAATAAACCACATAAAATCACATAACACATAAACATCATATAATCCAATATTCATATCATGCTTGGCACATAAACAATTTATATACACACAACATGATCTAGTATTGAAATAATCAACATGAACGGGGCTCTGATACCACTGTTGGGTTTCGTAGTCACATGCGCAGCGGAATTAAGCATTTAAAATTTAATGAAATCCAAAGCCCATAGATCCATTCATATGATTAAGTCAAATACAACAATATGAATACTAGAATACTAACCCTTGATGCCTTTGATTTTGCAACCTTGAATTCGATAGAGGCTTGAAATTTTGATCACGAACAAAGCAAGAATCACGAACTTTGAAGATGATAAGTTTCACCCTCTAGCGGTATCCACACGCGAACGAATATCAAGAACACTTGATCTTGGTTGCTAGACCAAATTATGAAACACGCTTTCATAATTAATATGAACAATATGGAATTTTCTTTGTGTATAATTTTGTTCTTCAATCTAGGATTTCTTAGAACAAAATAAAACCATCTCAAACTATTTGGAGGCTTGCACAAAAGCTTAGGTTCTGTTCTTGGCCGAATTTTGATGTTTATATACAAGTTAGACCTATTCCAAATAGGAAACTTGTGTCTAAACCCGTCCAAAATTCCTTTCCGAATCAAATTAGGAATCTGTCCCCGACAGTACTGTGCGGCCGCCCAAACTGAGGTGTGCGGCCGCCCAATTTCTTGTGCGGTCGCCCAGCCCATTTGGGCGGTCGCCCAAAGGCCCACAAAAATCCAATTTTTCCAAATTTCCAATATAGTCCTTATTTAGGATTCGTTCTATTGTGTGTGACCCTCTAGGATTATACTAAGTTGGCAATGGGTTCAAACATGAAACCATAAGATATGATTAGGTTCTAGCAAACCGTCATACCTACCCAAATAGTATAACTAGATACAAGTTCGCATTCCTTTTAGAACATGTCATAATCCCTTTGTCCACGATGTCATTGAACACAAGTCATGGTCAACAAGTCAACTTGTATTGTTCAATACTTTCTCGATTCCGAATATGTTGATAATCCAAATGACATTGATCCAATCAATCCATTTGAGTTTGGCCAAACATTTCATCAACATCATTCCTTCGAGGGGCCCAAGCTTGACATCTCTCCGAAGAGGGACAAATCCATTTAGCTTATTATTCTTCCCTACGTGAATCCGATTATGCCAATCATACCCTTTATAACTACCGTGTTAAGGTAGCGTTTGAATGACATAACTAATATGAGATTTATATATGACATCGACCATGACATAAATCTCATACCGCGGGTCATGTCCAGTACCTTGTTCCAAACAAGTACCCATAAATCTAACATGATCATCCCATGATCATTTAGCCTTTATACTAGTGCTTAACAAGCTCTAGGGACGGAGATTATTATAAGCAAACACGAGCCATAATAATAATCTTATTATCTCTTTATCATTATGAATAAAATGATAACTTATACAACGTTTAACAAACGTGCCTAGGGCACCAACACCAACACGGTTTGGACAGAAGTTCTGGTTCCTGGAATTGGCATGTAAGCGGGCGCCTGGTACCCTACAAGCGGGCGCCTGGAATGCCGAGAAAGTGCAGATTTTCAGGATTTCTCTCATGTTTAGGTTTAGGTCTTACTCTTGGTTTGCTATATAAACAATGTCCCGCCCCCATACTCATTGTAACTCAGATTTAACATATTATAGTGCAAGATCCTGGCTTGGTAGTGCCCCCAGACGTAGTCAAACATATTGACGAACTGGGTAAACAATTTATGTGTCCTTTCTTGCTTTGATTTCTTGTGCTTTGTTTGTGTGCTCTTATTGTTCTTGTGGGTTTGCTTGGGTAGTGGAGGGCCATATCCACAACAACTAGTATCAGAGCCTGGTTCGGATGGGCCCGACCGGGTGGACCGTGTGTGTGCTTTATATGGTGGGGTTCCCCTTGTGCGACATAGCGAATCGAGTCTTGCAATCGAGGGCGATGGTGTTTCGCGGGCGGTTGGTACAATCGAGGGCGGTGGTGTTCCGCGGGCGGTTGGTGCAATCGAGGGTGATGGTGTTTCGCGGGCGGTTGGTACAAGCTTTCGCCGATATGGGCCAGAGGAAACACTGCGGGCCATAGCGGTGTGGTCCTTGGTTTGAGGGGAGGATTGTTGGGGTGCAACCCAAAGTCCCACATCGGCAATTAAGGAAACAATTGCAAGGTATATAAAAGCACTCACCCACTTCATTAGTATGAGGCCTTTTGGGGGTTGACCCCAAAACAAATCCGTGCGGGCTGGGCCCAAAGCGGACAATATCATACTAATGTGGGAAAGTGGTGGTGGTGGTCGCGGTCCCAACAAGCTAATGGTGGAGTACCCGGGCCACTTTGTGTGCGACTCGACTCGTCATCTTGAAGTGGGTCATCGAGTTATGTGTCTTTTAGCTGATGAAGAGCTGGAACGTCGTCAAATTTACTTCATTTTGCCTATGGAAATGCTTTACTCGGTTCTCACCAACGATGAAATGAGTTTGCTTAATGATAAGGCTAGTAAGGCGTTGAAGACGGGGAATTTGAGCTTTTCCAAGATTTTTCTTGGGGATTTTTGCATTTTCCCTACCACGATCACGACTTCTACTTCTTCTAAGATTATGCAAATTCGGCGAGGAAATGATGTTGGGGAGGTTACTAAAAAGAGTTTCTCGAGGCAAAAATCGTGGACACCGGCTTTGGAGACAATCCTTGAAGCACAATGAAGATGTCAAAATAATGTACAGTTTCAATTTATTTATTTTTCTTTTATCTTGTTTTCTTCACTTGTGTTGTTTAATAGTAAGGAGAAAACCCAAGAATCTTGACAGACATTTTTCTTTGTCTCCCCAAAAAATCATTCAGTCTTCATTTTTGATAGGTAAGCACTACAAAACAGTGTTCCTTCACGTCACACAATTTCAAGTATCATTTTTGTAATATAGGAGTATTAAGATATTTATTTATAACAGATTAATTGTGATAGATTAATTAGTTTACTAAGGAAAAACCTAATTAAAACAAAAAAAACAAAAAAAAAAAGTGAAGAGTAAGCCTTACCAGGAGCCAAACCAATTATTTCTCCAATGTATCTGATAACAAACTCTTGCCATTCCTAAATAAATGTACATTAACTTATTTAAGGGGACATCTTGAAAATATTATTTTCTATACAATTCAATGGCAAAAATACATAAATATTTTGTTATCCACTTTTTTTAAAATAAAATAAAAATAAAAAATAAAATAGATATTCATTAGCAAACACACAAAAACTTGACAACAAATAGAGGTTAATCCCAAACATTGAGATTACTATACTAAACAGCAATTCTCAATTGACACTCATCTACAGTAATCGTAGTACGATTTACTTGCGTGAGAAGAACAAGTGAACTATTTGGAGCATAAACCGGTAAAAATCACTTCATCATATTTCTTATGTTCAGCATAAGACATACCCTCCTCCAGTCCCAGCCCAACAGAAGTGCCCTTCCTTTCCTTTTTGGTCCGTCCCACCACCACAAGTGAAACTACTCAAAATAGATATATTTTAATATATTTATATTCACTCTACTCCTGTATTTAACTTCATTCATTGTCTGATTTGTCTCTCTTTATTTTTCATCACTCAATTTATTCAATCAACACTGCTATTTACCTCACTCATTTTTTCTCTTCATTTTCTACCACATAATATTAGTTTTTCTAAATTATTGTGCCAACTCTCTAGTCCTACTTGTACTAGGACGGAGGGAGTATATTTATATTATAAATTCCTATAGCTCCTCCTTTTGCTAAAGATAGTACAACCTTGGATTGAATAATGCACGCATTAACGATAATTTGTGAAAAAAAAAAAAAAAAAAGAGTAAACTGCATTTTTGCCATCTGTACTATCCAATTTTTTCAATTTTACATCTGTACTACCGAAACAACAAAAGTAACCTGCGTACTATTGATAAATTAGCAAAGTAACCAAAATCGTTATCAATGTTATTGAAAATTAACGAGTGTTAGTTTTTTAACTGATGTTACTTTAAAGTTTTCAAATTGGTCCATAACCAAACAAATATCATCCCTATTAAGTTTATTTTGGATAAACTGAATAACACAACTTATATTTGGATAAACTGAATAACAATCAAAGATACAATTTTGCACTTACCTAAAAGAAGTCCCAATTTGTCCACTCCAGTTACTCCCAACAATTACGAGGGGATTTTTTTTTTTTTTTTTTTCTGGACAGGCCTGTTAACAGTTTTCCAGTAAACATAACACACAAAAATTTGATTCCAGCAGACTGTAGAAAATCTGTAGAAATCAAAGTAAACTCAATTTTGA
Organism: Campanula takesimana; assembly: GCA_026119855.1. Classification (NCBI taxonomy): domain Eukaryota; kingdom Viridiplantae; phylum Streptophyta; class Magnoliopsida; order Asterales; family Campanulaceae; genus Campanula; species Campanula takesimana. The sequence continues at coordinate 27,103 of JAOWBW010000147.1, forward strand.
TTCTCACAAACCCACATCACAATTTTTCAAAATCAACCAAAATCAAATCAAACCAAATCTGGTTTCCAAATTAAACACAAATATGGACTTCGAAAATCAATCCAAATTCGAAAATAAAGATTTACAATGCATATATCACGTCTATATTCACATTTCATTTCTGCAATCTCAGCCCGCCGTTTCTGCAGATCTAGGTGGCCGTCATACACTTCGTGTTTAGATCCAAAAAATGCCTACAATTGCCGGTGATTCCTTATTCACGTTGGCACGTTCCAATGGCGCCGGATCATCCCTCAAAAGCGGCGACTCAGATCCAATTCGGCCGCCGGAGACGATCCAATTTGTACAACACCGTCGAAGCCTTGCTCTCCTTTGGTGCGGAAATCGCCTCGTCGATGCGTCAACGACAGCCCTAGTAGTCCTGCAAAAGTGAGCCTCACATTTTAATTTTTGTTCAATTGGTTTGAGATGGAGTGGTGGCCGGAAGTGCAGAGGGGTGGGTTGGCCGGAAGAACGGAGGGGCCAAGTCGGAGGTTTGGTGAAAGGATTGCCGGAGGTTGGGGGAAGAGAGAGAAAGTAGAGGGAGGAAGACGCGTCTGTGTCGAGGGCATGGGAGGGTGGGGTTTTGTTAAGGGTTACAGGGGTAGTTTTGGCATTTCAGAAAAATAGCTTGTTAAGTTTTTAACGTCTATTAACGTCCATTAAATTTTTTAACGATTTTGGTTAGTTTTGCTAATTAATCAATAGTACGCAGGTTTTTTTTATTGTTTAGATAGTACGGAGGTTAAAGTGATATTGTTGACATAGTACGGATGTCAGAAATGTGGTTTACTCAGCAAAAAAAGCTTATCCAGGTACAACCTGGAGATTGCCCAACATGGGCATTCAAAATTCTCCACATCGACAAAATTTATGAATGCATTTGAGTTGTGAGTGTCCAAGTATTACAACAAGAAATGCGAACATAATAGAGAGACTCTCAACACAATCAACACAATGTAGAGAAAATAAAGACTCCCAACGAAGAGAAAATTTAACTCCGAATTGGACCAAAACATTAAGAGAAAGGACTTAGAAATTATGCATTTTCAAAAGATCAAGGTAGATCAATTTGTAATTCAAACAATCACAATAATTTGGATCAAATTAAAACACACATGAGCATTAAGATGTTTCAAATCAAATACTCCCTCCGGTCCAAAATAACTGTCGCTTTTGGTCAAACAGATGTAAGTTTGACCAATAATTTTAAACAATAAATAATGATCCTAATAAAAATCTAAAAAATGTTATTAAAAGTATTATTAATTATAATACAATGACAAATTTTAGATTTTTATTAGCATCATTATTTTTTATTTAAATTATTGGTCAAAGTTACATCTGATTGACCAAAAGCGACAGTTATTTTGGACCAGAGGGAGTAGTCACGAAATGTGAGAAACTGTTTGAAGAAACTAAATTATACTCCCTCCGCCCCACCCGAAATAGGACGTTTTGCCATTTGGGTGTCCCACTTGAAATAGGACATCCAAAAATGAAAAGCTTTTATTACTTTTTTATTAGTAGGACTCACTTGTCATACTCACAACAACTTTTCATTTATTATTCCCCACCCACTTTCTCTCTCCTTCGTACTCACACCACCTACTTTTCAAACAACTTTTTACTACCTCTGTCCCTAAATGAGTGTCCAAATTTCATTTTAAGGGACACTGAAAATCTCAACTTTGCTGTACAATTTGGTAGCAAATATTCATATATAATCTTGTAATCTCCTTTCAAAACATTTAGTTTTGCACGTATAAAGAAAACGGTGAAAAAAAATTCGCATAAAAAAAGACACTCATTTTGGGACAAAGATTTTTTGAAAATTGACACTCATTTAGGGACAGAGGGAGTATAATAAAAGATTATTATTCCTTAATCCCCGTGTCTATTTCGGATGGGACGGAGGGAGTATACGATTTATAATCCGTGTGAATCATATTTTCCATCCCTTTCCTTAAGTTACTTCCAGTGATCGAATACAAATAATGTACAAGGAGATAGGGGAGAAGAAAATAATTTCTTATGAAATCAAGAACACCTATAATATTGATTCTCTGGAACTGCTTCATAGAGATGGTCAAACAGAAATTTATAAGGGACATGAAGTAATATCACATACACAACATATAGAAATTTATAACATCACTTTAATATTTCAAAATGTTAGAATGGTAAACAAGTACATTCATAAATGACATCAGTTGGAAAATCAAAGAGATTTGCTAAAATCCATTAATAGAGGAAGAAACTACAAAGAGATTTGCTAAAAATCCATTGGAATAACAAAAGGAATAACAAGGAAAAGGAAAAAAAAATCTTAAATGAAATACAGAAATAATAGACCCACTTTTGATTCCAAGTACTCACTCCATCTTAAAATAAATAAATAAATAAAAGTCTCATTTTGGGATAGTTGTTTTTTTGTACATCTTTCGTCAAAAGTTCAATTATATCAACCACAAAACAATGTGACTATCACTATTATTTCAGGACGAAGGAAGTACTATGTTAGAAACAAATTTGTGGACATTTTTTGGGATAGAAGATGATACAGACAATTTTTTTTTTTTTTTTTTCATGCAATCATATTTCTATGTCAAATAAAAATAAAAATCATTTGATTCCTCATACCTAAACAATCACCAGAAATTTATAACAAAAAAGATGAAGATTTAAGCATGAATTATCCAGAAGAATAAAGAATCTATACTGGATTTCAAGGAAAAGAAAAATATCTCTTAATTAATAAGTGATTCAGGAACAATTTTAAGCAGCATAACTTACAATTTACAAACAAGAAATGCATAAACTAATTGAGAGGAGATCAAGAGAGAGGGAAGAGAGAGAGAGAGAGAGAGAGAGAGCGCTTACCAACTGGAAGAGCTTTACCAAATATGAAATCAGATTTGGTATCGATATCTTTCTTCAATATCAATATGTAAATTTATGATGAGATTCCTGTAGAGAGATAATGTGGCCAATATTGTGTATCGTATCGTTTTTAAGCATAGTATAGGCCACTTTTGTTTAATCTATGAATGCGTCAAATGCAGATTTCAGCAAGAAAAGCAACAATTAAACTCTTCACATAAGTCTGCATCCACATTATTTCTATATTAATTCAAATATCATAGCCAAATTTCTATTCCTGGTAAAAAAAACAAAAAAAAACATACTTAACACGTTGAGAATGAGATCAAGTAAACACAATTTCACATGACTTTGAGGCTCTGGGTAACGTTCAGACTTTATTGATAACCGCATCTGCATTACTTCCGAAGCTTCCCCGAAGTATTAACTCCTTTAAACTGAGCGTGTTCTCAAGGAAGTACTTTATCATGTCAATTTCTAACTGCACCCCAGAGAGAAATATTTGAATTACCTCAAGGCTATGTTGCATACAAAAGGGCACGACAATAGGTGGATTCCAGACACAGTCCAAAGTCACATCTTCCTGAGCACGAGATGAACCAAATGGTTAACAATACCCCCAATTATATTAAGGCTGTGATGCATACATTGAAATGTGGTGCAAAACTATACGAATGTTCGTAAGGGATTAAGCCGCACAACACCTTATGCAAGCAATGAGTTTAAAGTAAGTAAATGAACTCACTAGTGCAAAAGACAGAGATTCCAGTTGGGGAGAGACTTGAAGAAACGCCACCAGCAAACTCAATCCCGCATCCAGTGTGATACCACCAATCTTTAACTCGATTAAATGAGGAAATTTTGGTAGTTCAAAATTTGGCATTACACAATCGGGGTGATTTAAGGCCTTCAAAATAAAATTTTAAATATTACTATCTTCGTCCCTAAATGAAAGTCTGAAAATTTTCAATATTACTCTTGGGGGAAATATACAAATATGCCCATGTACTTAGGTTAAGGATGCAGATCTACCCTTATACAAGTTAATTGCTATATTTGCCCTTGTACTTGAGAAAAATGTATGGATATTTGGACACCGTTAAATTTTCGTCCAAAACTTAACGAAAATGCTGACTAAGCTGCTTATTTGGCTATTTGATGAGTACACGTGGAAGAAAAATGCCAAATAGACTTGCTGATGTGCAACATGACAGCATTTTTATGGGCAAAAAAGGTATTTCATTATGAATGTTTATTGATTGGTGAAAATTTAGAGGGTTAAAGTGTTAATTTAAGCATTAACCTTTAAAATAAATTATATTTTCAAAGGGGTTAAAAAAAAAAAAAAAACTTACCCACCATTTTCAAACATCACGATCTACAAGCTCTCTCACTCCTCCTTCCCCAACACACCCCTCTCCTCCCTCAATCCCACATATCCCGTCTCTTACCTCTTCCACGTGAAAGTCATCGCCAACCCTATCCACCTCTCATGGCCTCACCTGAGCCCCATTCTGCCAAACTCGTCGTCGTCGTTCCTGGTCCGCACCACACTCTCACTCACGCAATTACTCATTCCTCAAATTCGCCGGCCTTCTCTTATTCCTTCCTCCAGTCCGCCCCGCCACTGTTCTCCATTCCTCCCCTCACTCTCTCTATTTCTCTCTCTTCTCCATTTCAAAGATCTATTACAGATCTGAAGAATTATTGGTGGAAGTAGCACTGGGTGGTGGTGGCTGTGATTTTAATTTCTTTTAATGGTGAAACGGTGATGGCAGTAAGTGGTGGCAAGGTGGGGGTAATGGTGAGAGTGGAGGAGAAGGTGGAGTAAATAATTTTATATTTTAAATATAATAAGTATTTTATTTAAAAATAAATAAAAATATATAATCTGTAAGTATTTTCGCAAAAAAAGAAAAAGAAGGCTCAATTGTTTTTTTAAAAAATTAATGTTAAAAAATGTTAATATTAAAAAAAAGGGGCAAATAAAAAAAGTTCAGGGATCTTTTAAGAATTTGACTCGAGTTAGGAGGAAATGTTAGAAAATTTCGCATGCCAACTAAGACGCCTAGTCGGTCATTCAATTAATATTTGGATGGAAATTTAACGGTGTCCTAATATCCATACATTTTTCTCAAGTACAGGGGCATATATAGCAATTAACTTTTATAAGGGTAGATCTGCATCCTTGACCTAAGTACGGGGGCATATTTCTATATTTTCCCTTACTCTTGGCCAAGAGCGAATTCTAAAGTTTTTCTGACATTCATTTCAGGACGGAGGGAGTAAATAAATTGAGAAAAACAAATAGAAAACCTCATAAGTTGAACCCTTGTAGGTAACCTCAAAGGCAAATCGTGATAAATAGAGAAACTGAACATTGGATATTGCCAAAGCAAGGTCTGCCATCGCTTTTCCTGGAACTAGCATATCTTCATATTCTTCGTATTTGTCCGAATCAAGAAGCAAACATAAGCGTGCTTCATCAAGACAGTGTAGGGTCTTCATCTCAAAGTGATACCTATGTGGCACATTACTATCAATATGTTCAAGGTATTCAAGACTTGGTGTATTAAGTATAAGGTCATACGAATTAAGTCCAAGGTCTGGATCTGGGTCATCAAGGTCTGGCTCATCTGTGTAAAAGATCAAACTTAAAATTAATCTCTTGAGTACTAGAGATGAGATGTAAAGTACATTTACTTCCATCCTCTCACTACATGTTCCGTGCAATTTCAATTCCTCAAGACAGGGGCAGCTTGAAACTAGCTTGGGAAGTGACTCATTGTCCTCAAACGCAATTGTATCGAGATGAAGGACTTTCAAACTATCGAGAGAAATATTGTCAGGAACTCTAACAAGAAACAGTCTTCCCAATTTTAGGACCACCAAAGTTGTGCTGGAGAAGAGACAATCGAGCTCAAGTGACGACCAACAAGGAGGTGGAATATCAACGCCATATTTAGGAACAGTAAGATCAATTTCACCAACATGTCGTGAAAGTGCAGCAGAAAGCCATGAATGAACATGTATAAGACCACTATAATATCGACCACACTTGAGTCGAAATGAATCTAGACGGGTCACTTTGAAAAGCAAAACCCTATAGCACAAAGTTGAACTGAGTTGTATTAGTAACATCACTATTTTCGCCCCACGGACCATCATCAAAGTCTAGGTGGGTGATTGATGTCCATTGATGAATCCATAGGGTGGACAAAACACTAGTTCTGACTGCATCCTTGGTTGATAAGAAGGAAAGAATATGGCTAATAAGACAGGTAGGTAAGTTGCTTATTCTATCAATTCTTTTCCGGCGTTTTGAAACTTTTCCCATTGTGTTTCTTACCTACAAGAAAAACTACATTTCAGTCGATAGAATAAAACAATGGTGTAGGTGGATATACACATCAAGATGGATTAACCTCCTCACTTTAAATGAGTTTACGTTAAAAAAATAAAATTAAAAACATATAAAATTGCAAGGCTGCTGAATTGCTTGAAAACATATGCATAGCATTAAAAACAGAAGCATATCAACATCATCATCTCAACAATTCGTAAACTAAACATATACATCTAATAATCAACTAGAATCAAATCCAATGAACTTCTATCACGATACAATGGTTTCCAAGGCAAACAGTAAATATGGTGCACAATTCAAACACAGGCTAATGAGTGCTTCTGATTCAAACGACATTGTAAACGAATCATTAAAGATAACTAGTCTCGAGCATTCTCAGAAACATGATATGAAGTAATTGGAAAATTACAAATTTAAACATTTTTCCCCAAATAAAAAACCATAAATTAAGTTAGAAGAGATTACCGGTAGAGTGGAATTGGTTTGAGGTGAAGGATCAAAGTTTGATCCTTCACGGATATGTTTTCAACCAATGGAGCATATATTGAGGTAATAATTGAAATGTGTTAGGGACATTATAGTAATTAAATGCATATAGTAGTATACGGAGCGGGGCGGGGCGGGGCCCCGCGGGTTTTAGTGTGCAACCGTACCCGCCCCGTGACCCGCCGGGTTTTGAAAAAAGGTTACCAAACCCGCCCCGCTGCGGTGCGGACTGTCACGGATACGGAGCGGGTTCGGTCAAATTGCCATCCCTAGATCAAACGGTGGTGTTTATAATTTGAATATCTCTGTCGCCCTCAATTATACCCCTTTCAGGAGTTGTATATACGCGGTGGAAATGAACCGAAGTAGAGGTATTGAAGAACTAGGGTTGGAATGAAGTAGAGACGACAGCGAATCAGTAGCCGTGATTTACCACAAATTTTTTTGGGAAACTAGTTTCTCAAGGATTAGGGTCAGGGTTAAAGGTTAAAAAGTGGGTTTTTTATAACTTATAGGTGGAACCAAAAACAACAAGTGATTCACACCCTTTCAATTTCTAAACTTGCAATTTAGGACCTGAAATGTAATGGGGTCTTCGGCGAAAGGCTTAATGTTTTGTTTCGCCACACGAGGGTCCAATTGGCCTCTTTTGGACGGTAGAACGGGGAGAGGGGGAAGAGCAGGTCTCGAAGAACGAGCCGTGCAAGGACGCAAGGGTGAGTTTTTCTCGCCAATTAAGGGAATTTTGACGAAACTCATTAAAAACTCAGTTAAGTGGTCATGTACACAGCACGTAATTAATAAATCTGTTAAATTGAATTCATAGTAACTTTTAAGGGGTTAAATGATACATTTTAAATCAATAAAGCCCAAAGAGATTGGCAAACAGCTGCAAGGTGACCGCGACATCTGCATATCTGAGTCTTACGATTATCAATGAATCTCGAACCATTGATATAGGATTCATTGTTTCAACAGAACTCACAGTGTTGAAACGGGGAAGAAAGGTCTGAGTAGTCAGCGTCTCCAACCAGAATCTGCATTCATCAAACGCGAGGTTTGCAGAATCCGACGACTACCAATGACGGCTACGGCAACAAGTAGAGGATATCAAAAGTCCGAGAACTCGGCATCACAACAAAAGTCCAAGTACTTGGCATCAACTCAGAAGTCCTTAAGACTTCAGGCATCGTCAATAGCGACATCAACAACATGGTACATTCAGAATTGGGTCAAAGACATTAATTCATCAGTATGGGTTATCCTCTCTCAAAACCTTTTACAAACAACTTGCTTTCAAAACTACTTTCAAAAATACCTCAAACAACCATTTTCGCGTATTTTTGGAGTCAAACTACGTTTGGTCTGATTCCTTTCCGGAGGATACGTAGGCAGCTTTCATCACGACCATACCATCGTTAAAATGGATGTCTTTCTATCGACGACATTACTTCTTCCATAAGTACTGTCGCCGAGAGGCTCTTTAGACACTCCATTTTGAACATTACTATCATAACTACACTACTCTTGTGTCTCGCCTTTTTGTCCGGATGAAAAATCATCAGTTTTGTCACGTTTTGTTAAGTTTATGACTGACTCCGTTGGTTATGGGCTAAACTGAACAAAAAAACTGAGATTGGGGGAAAAACAGTGAATCATCACTTGATCTCTCGTACGAGAGATCTGCTCCAATCTTTGATTTTCAGCCAGTTTCCTCTTGGTTTCGAACTCCTTCTTGGTAAAAACTCTAGACTTACGGGATTTGATCAAACTACTTATCATAAGGCCGGGATAAAACCAAAAAGACTTTGATTCCTACCCTCCTAAACCTCTAGACTTGATTCCTAAGTCATCTTACACTATAAAAACAACCCTCTTTCACTCTAAAAAGGGTAATCGTGAGTCAATCATTGGTAATCGATCCAATCACTCCTACCATTCTTTAAACACCTAAGATCAGTCCTTCACCACATTTTTACTCTCTCCTCTCATTCATACACGCCCAAAACTCAAATCTTCAAGCAACAACCATCACAAAACTCTTGGGTCATCAAGGCCTTAGTCTATGCCATCCCTCGAATTCTTTTAAACGTGCAAACGCTAGGTAATCTTCCTATGTTTGAATCTTCTTCTCATCCTATTGTTTTCTTTAGAGTAGTGTAGTTCCATCAAACCAAGGATTAGCCTAGAGCCTCTTCAAATCAAGGAGATGGTCTCAAAGCACATGATCCGACATTCCTAATAAATAAGTAATTATTTATTGGAAAAAATGCAAATATAGTACCTGAACTATTGGGGTTATTTTGGATTTGGTACCTGGACTCTCATTTTTTGCACCTGTCATACCCAAACTCTAATTTTTACTGTATCCGTCATACCTACCACTAACGACATCCATTTTTCTCAGTTAAGTCATCATGTGACCATACATGTGATCAATTTTGCAGGGGTAAAATAGGAAGACAAATGTGACGAATGTTAAAAGGCGTTAAATTGATTAGAGGGGTATCAATTTCCCCAAATCAAAACAAAATTAGGTTTTTAGGTTAGCTGCTGGAAGTATTTGATTGAATTTCCTGTTGAGCGTAGGATTTCGATTACTTTTGTTTTTGGTTGAGTTGAGAAGAGTTCAAATCGTTCAGGGATCCCATTCTCCAACTGAGACTGCTGTTAGATCTCTCCCCCTCTCCCCTTTCTCCCCCACTCTCCCCCTCCGATCTGATCAGAAATTGCGGCACCCGATCTATTGTTCGGTCTGAGAAATAACTTCTACTTGGGAGCATACCAGGCTGCCATTAATAACAGCGATGTCTCCAATCTTTCCCAAGAGGATTCTATCGAGCGTGATTGTCTCGTTGACAGATCTTATATCGCCCTCGGCAGTTACCAGGTCAATTCCTCATTCTCTCTCACCCAGTTCTTCTTGATCTTCATTTTCTTGTTAGTAGATCTAAATCGGGGTTTTTTTTTTATTCATGCAGCTTGTGATAAATGAGACAATCACGTGTATGGTCACCAATTTTTATTGAGCGTGATTGTCTCGTTTACAGATCTTATCGAACAATTTCCCCAGACGGTATCAATTTTGTTTTGATTTGGGGAAATTGATACCCCTCTAGTCAATTTAACTCTTTTTAACATTCGTCACATTTGTCTTCCTATTTTACCCTTGCAAAATTGATCACGTGTATGGTCACATGATGACTTAACTGAGAAAAATGGATGTCGTTAGTTGTACGTATGACTGATACAGTAAAAATTAGAGTTTGGGTATGACAAGTGCAAAAAATGAGAGTCCAGGTACCAAATCCAAAATAACCACAATAATTCAGGTACTATATTTGCAGTTTTTCCTTATTTATTAGGCTAAAATTGCATTATTTGTTTAAAGAGAAATAAAGCGATGATGATGATTTTTACGTTGCAAGACCAATCCTAGATTGGGTGGATTTGGTGCTCCTTGGCCTTCCAAATCCATAACTTAACTCCCGAACCCACGAAGTCTCAACGGTTACATTATGGCGACTCTATAACACATCAAACGACGAAACAACGGCGGAAAATCGCGCTCGCTCACAGCATTATACTGGGACTTCAAATCAGTCACTATGAAAATAACTCGGGCTATTTTCTCAAACGACTTTATCCTTATGGTAATATCAAACTCAATTGTTCCTTTTACATGCATAGTATGATTGGTGAATCCTTCCAGTAATCCCGCATATGGGGTGAGGTGAGCCTCTGACATCCTCATCTCTTCCAAACAATGGAAATACAAAATGTCACGCAATGCCCCTGTGTCAATTAACACTATGCTTATGTCAGCTCGGCCTATAGCCATCTTGATTTTCAACTATTGGGTTGAGTGAAAAAGCGTAAAGGCTAATTCACTTCACTTAAAACTAATCAATTCTTCCTACTCGGGCGGATATGCAAGGATCAGAAGGTCATTTTTTAATTGTTTAATTTGATTGGATAGTTGGGTGTAGCTCAGGGATTCATCCCCAATGTATTGGATATCATACCGGCCTTCGCCATCAGCGTTATTTTGTCTCACATTTTGGGTGTTTCTGTGGGGAGCGTTTCCATTTCTGCTTGAGCCCGCGATCCATTTCTTAAGCTCCCCGACCTCAATTTTCATTTGAATGATATTTTTAAATTGAAGGCATTCCTCTGTTGTGTGCTCGTGGTCCTCATGATAACCACACCATTTACTCTTGGTCCTTTCATATGGCTTTTTCCCTATCGGTGGTGGAGGAGGGAGTGTTTCTGCCCAAATTAGCCTACAGAGTTGCATTGCCACCATCGTTGTCAGAGATTCACGATGTGTTTCATGTTTCTATGCTCCGTAAGTATATGGAAGATGAGTCTCATCTACTCGAGTACAAGTCTATTTCATTTTAGCATGACTTATCTTATGAGGAACTACCTGTGAGAATACTACATTGGAAGGAACAAGTCTTGCGTATAAAACGAATACCTCTAGTGAAAGTTTTATGGAGGAATCATGAAATAGAAAAGGTTACATGGGAAACAGAGCGTGAAATGCGAGAAAAATACCCGCAGTTGTTTGATGATTTTGGTAAGTAAATTCGAGGACAAATTTATTTTAAGGGGGAGGGGGTGTGACGTCAGTCCCAATTGCATATAAATTTCATGCATTGCATTATTATATGATTTATTATGTGTTAGTTTTTAATATTTTTAACAACTCATTTGACTTACTAAAGTATGTTAATAAGCTAATTTGAGTTAGTTAATGATTATTTAAAAACTAACAAGAGTTAATTAAGTTATGTAATATTTATTGGAATTTAATTAAAATATAAAAGTAAGGATAAGGAGGTTATTTGTTGAAAGTTGAATTTTAGGGGGCAATTGGCTAAAACTAAAACTTAAAGGGTTATGCGTCAATATTTAAACTTGAAGGAGCTTAAGTGAAAATTTCAACATTATAAAGAGAGGATAGACTTCATTTTTTTTGAAGTCTCTGTGCGCGTGTTCATTCTCGGTCCCTTCCTCTTCTGCATGGTGACGAGGGTTTCACCCAAAATTTCATTTTCTTTCTTTCAAATTAATTCTCCGTTCAAAAATCCGACTTCACAAAAATGTTCAAGGAGTAGAGTATATCATTTGTAACCGATCAAAATATATATTCTTCAATATTATTCCCGTAGTAGGTAAGTTACTACTCTCCTTTTAATTATTGTAGTTGTTATGGCCACATTTTACAGATGACGACATCTTTAGTTTTGCCAGCATGTGGACATCTCCGTGTTCAGTAAGTTATGAATAATAAAGTTGTTTTACCCAAATAAAACATTCTTTGCAGCTTAAACCTTGAAATCACGTGGTAAAAGACTTATATCAACGGATGGATAGATTTTGTTAAGAGATAGATTTGATCCCATAATTCTAGGACAGATAGTTATAGGTATATTTTCCAGATGGCGACATCTTGATCAATATGCAGACATCTTCACCTCTGGCAGAATTATCAATAATTATTTATAATTATCCTAACTAATTTTACTTAGTTACAGCTGAGTAAAACGTGCTACATGACCTATTTTCAACAGAAGAGAAGACCAAGTCAAATATTAATCAAGATAATACCCGGATTTTTAGCACAGTTTGTTAGTTAGGATATTTCTCTATCTTTTCATACTTATTTAAAGGGTTATGGAGAAACACAAACACACACACACTTTCACATATTCAACCTCTGTAATATCTACATAATTTTGAGCCTGCAATCACTCTATAGATCAATACAATAGTTAGGAAAGGTAGGTGCTCATAATCACCTCCCGAAGTTTTTCCTAAGAGATTATTATCTCAAGGGTTTTCCTCGTTACATGATCGAGTAATTCTCATTATTTTCATAACCTTTTTAATTATATTCCATGGTACCCTCCTTAGCATAATCAAAATCCGATTCACGCATTCCATTTTTCTCTATTATTAGATTTCATTGTTTTTTTTGCCAAAACAGTAATGTTCATACATGCTATATATGATACTTTTATTGTCAATTATTTCTTTATGTGTAATATTGATGCTAATTATTATTTTTGTTAATATGTGATTCTATTTACATTTTAATTAGTTAAATTGACCCAACTAATTGAGATAAGATTACCTGTACCAATTTTATGTACCATTTTGTGTACCACTAGCGATCTAACGGTTATCATCATTGATGAGAAAATCTTGATGGCAACTTAAGTAACTCATAATCATTGGATTACTAGTGGTACACCAAGTGGTACACAAGTGTGGTACATGTGATTTTGTCTCCAACTAATTAAAACGGGTACTAGTAATAGTAATTTTGAGACGGTGGAGTAGAAGTACTATAAATAATAATTATAACAAAAAAATGAGTAAAATACTCAACAAAGCTATATAAGGTGTAATAAAAGTATCCCGTCCCACAAATGAGTTCCTAAGAAAAATAGGGACTAGTAAAAGTATAATTAAAATTTAATAAAATTATTAGTAATACGATTAAAGTTGATGGAAATAATTACGGAACACAATATGTGGCGTAAAATGTATTCGACCATTAATTGCGAATATACGCGAGGTGTATAATTGTGACTAGGTATAATATGACCTACCCTATTACTTACTTGGAGTCTAATACTTATGAGCTCTAATTTGGATTGAATGCTTATGATGGACACTTTATGTGCAATGGTTTTATTGATTTGTTTTCGTAAATATTGCGTAGGATTACCTTTTATTGTTGTGAACAAATGATTACATCTACTTTTGGGCCTAGTTCTGATACAGTTATGTCAAGTAAATATCTACTTGTGCATTTTATTTGAGTCCAGCTGGCATGTGTGTTTTGGGGGTATGTTGACCTTTTGTTAGTGTGGGGGCTGGGGTCACGTTCTAACTTAAGGCCACCGTACCTGTGACCATCACCCCTGCTAATGGTCATAGTAGGGGGAATAGCTCCCGATTATTGTAGCAATACGCATGACATTGGATAGCTATATATCGGGCGACTCCAGGTTGTAGGGACTGGGTTGACTCGATTTGATACTGGATACCAGATCTTATATTGTACTACACAGCATCGTTCATAATGATATGTGTACTGCGGCAGCAACACAGACATCACCAACACATAAATCAACAACATCAATTATGAAATGATAAGGAGGAATAAGGTCGGAAGTGATTGGATAGATCGGGGGGTGTACCTCGATCACGTATCCTTTGTTATGTGTTTACTTTAGCAATTATGTGATGCATAATGAGTTGGCACAGCCTCTCATATTATATGCTATTTGATTGTTGATTATAGCATTACTTATTGAGAATGCTTTATTGTTATTATTATTTGCATGATAACATGTCATGTAGTTGCATTAGTAACTTACTAGGTTTCGACTCACCCTGTTTCTTCGTTTATTTGTTTTCCTTAGATCCCAAGAAGGCTAGTGGTAGTGCGCAGTGAGGTCCGACGTAGCGAGGACTTTCTGAGCAGGTTATTCTCTTTTGGTTAGTTGCTCTACGGAGCTTTTATATGTTTATGTTGTGAGGACGATGGTTGTACTGAGTTACTTAAACTATGTATTCTGGGTAGCGATGTATAGTTCCTGTGGTATGGTTATTATCTTTTGGTGCCGGCACATGTTGCTAGGCTTGTATAGAGTTTTGTATAACTCTAGTTGGTTTGTTTGTTAGTTGTGGCAGTTAGCCGTTGCTGTTATTATGTTTTCGAGCTATCACAGCTCGCGTGCTATACATGTTTATAGTATTATGTTGGTTTTATAGCAGGAGTCACGCACCTAGTTCGTGGTTCCATATTGGACTTTAGAACTCGGATCGCGTCACCATCAGTATTCAATTTATGTTTTGTATACTTGGAAGGTTCCCAGCATACTCCAACTAAAGAATATTTCTTGGACTCAATTATAGGTTGGAGTTGAAGTTCAAGAAGATGTGTATATACCCTTTGAAGGTGCGAAAAGAAAGTAACTGGTTGAATAGGTTCATTGTTGAAAATGGTTTTGTTACGGGATTTCCACAAGAGTTATAGAAGAAGAACTTTGTTCATAGTGTATATACACAACCCACCTTGTTGAATGCTTTGTGTCGACTCATCCCAGGAAATGGTACTACAGCCCCTAGAACTCAGTTTAGTAGACCAATAGAGTTGGCTCATCTTAGAGGTGTAGGCCTTTAAAATTGCTTTTGGGAGAGGATAGGTAGACATCTGTAGCATTGGGAGTGCTTGTGCTGTATCTTTTATAGGAGTAAGGTGATCTTCCTTGGATAGGGTTTTAGTATGCCATGCTGATATGCGCGAATCCAACTTAGAGATAAGAGATTAGAATAAATTCTTTGTTACCCTACCCGTAATTAGAGGGAGACCTACATATTTCTCTTGTGGGTTATGAGATCTAATTCCCAATATAGATTCCGTTTGTTGTTTATTGGGAGTTGAGACTTTTGAGGGAAAAACAGATATGATTTGTCGAGGTTAAATACTTGGCCTGATACCTGACAAAACGAATTAAGAGTGTTTCAAAGATTTTGGACCGATTGTATGGTATTTCTAATGAGTATAAAACAATCATTGGCAAATGCTAAAACTGGAATGAGAGGCCCAATAGGGGAGGTACGAATATGTTGGATTTTTTTAGCCATGGCTTGCGAGTGGAGTTGTCGAAGAAATGTATCAAGAACGAGGGTGAACAAGTAGGAGATAAGGGATCTACTTGCCTTAGTCCTCATAGATTCTACAAAGGGTTTGCCTAACTGATCATTAATAATCATTTTGAAACTAACGGAAGACACACATTCCATGATACAATTTATCTAGATTTCTGAAAATTTGTGTGCCCAAAGTACTTAGTCTAAAAGAGTCCATTCTTCCTAATCATAGGCTTTTGATAGATCAATTTTAACTACCATACAGTCTTTTCTACTTGGAGACTCTCTCTCTCTCTCTAAGCTATACACAATACTCCCTACGTCACATATTTTTTTTATTTTTATTTTTGGAATTCCCATTTAGAACTATAATTTTTTTGAGAGAGAAAAACTATTCATTTCTAAAAATAGAAAGTTTATTGTACTTTATTATAATAGATTAAGTCATTTATTAGACCATCTACAATGGATTCAACACCCACTTTATCACTCCACATCATCTTCTCCCTCTTCCACCTAATAATTCAACACTCATTCAACTTTTACACCCTACAATGGTTTGTTTAATCCCCCATTCAACACCCTTCCAACTCATCATTCTATATCCCACCACTTAAATTTTATTTTATATTATTTATTTTTATGATTAGTAAAATAATAACAATAATAATACTCAATTATAATTTAAAAAATACTTCACACTTAATTATACGAGAAATTTATATTTTAAAAAAATATTGAAAAAGATATTGAAAAATAAAATAAGAGTTAATAAAGAATAATTGAGAAATTTATATTAAAAAAGAGGGTTTTTTTTTTTCTGTGTCGAAATCAAATGAAACAAGACTCTATTTATAGAATTCTTTTTATGAATTTTGGTGTAAAAAAAATTTTAAAAAAAAATTATAAAATAATTGAGCTCAAATAATTGGGATGAAAAATAAAATCAGAAATGTTAAGAAGCAATCATAGCTTGCCAAGTGTCACAATAAAAAAAAAAAAAACGACTCACAACCCAACTGACGCGCTTTTGTCGGCTCGTGTGGCCACGCGCCTAGTCTGCCATTCAGAAGGTGCCACGTGGCAACCCGGCTGGCCCCTTTCTCCCATTTAACGGTGTTGAATGGATTCAACACAAACCCCCCATTGAATATCCATTGTACCCATTAAACACCCTCAACTATGTTTAATCCCCATTCAACACCCCCATTCATCATCCATTGTAGATGATCTTAATGGAAAACCTATTTTTTTAAAAAAAAATTGAGACCTCCAAAACCAGTGAAGAATAAGCCTTACCAGAAAATCGGCACGGATTCCAGGTGGAACTTTTTCCTTTCCTTCCTTATGAAATTGGAGCAACCGACGAACAAAAGGGTAGAGATGATCAATAGGAAACACCCAGTTCTTTGATAAGACCTTATTGGTGAATGACCAATGGTTTTTTAAGAAGATGTGAAATGTAGGGTTCCTGATCAGCTTGCACTTTCTGACAGTAAGTCCAGAGGCTACATCAGCAGCAGCATGGAGCTCAGGCAAGTAAGGAAGATCTAGAAATCCTTTCTGAAGAGGAACTCTTACCCCTAAGTCAGATGCAATCAATCTCCTTCTCTCAGCCATTTCATCGGCAACATCGGGTTCAGACTTGATAGCCACAGAGGGAGCAGTAAGTGTTGCACCGGTAAGAAGGGATGGTGCAAACCTGATCTGCTTAGCTCTTGGAGCAGTAGAAGGAATTTGAGAGGAAGGAACTTTTGCAACAGAAGGCTTTGGCTTTGGAGCAGCAGGAAGATCATCAGTAGATACAACCTTTAACTTTTTGACTTGAGCTTTATCGGCAGCCTTGAAAAACTTTCGTTTCTTGGGAGCTGGTGGATTAGAATCGGCAAGTATCCTGTCGGTAGAAGGAACAGGAGTAGAAACGTCTGTAGGAGCAACAGTAGCAACCTTAACAACTTTCTTTGCCTTTTTCTTCTTTGGAGTACCAGCAGCTTGAACAATTACTGTACCGGTAGAAGCTTTCTTGGTGATTCTATTCTAGTCAGTAAGCTTGAAAGATTTAAGCTTGTCAAAATCAAAACTTGGAGGTGCTGGGGAAGCTCTAACGATTTCTGAGTTGTGCCTCAAAATAGTGCTTATCAGCATGTAATGACATCCCTTTCCAGGGTGAGCCTTGTTCTTTCTCCTATCCTCTTTCCATTTAACAGCAGCAATGGCAATGACTCTAAACAGGTAGGCACACCAGTTGAATTCTTCTTGCAACACAATGGAAGCCATTGCTTCAAATTGTACATCAGTCACATGGCTGTGAGATCCAGATCTGCAGACCAAACACCTATCAACAATCTCAGCTAGAGCATAAAATCTCCTTCTATAGTGAGCCTTCAGGTGATTATCCCCAGTTTGTCTAGGACCGGCTCCCCTCATAAGGATCCATGACTTATCCAAAGACACATCATCAGCAATACCAGTTACTCCTTCACTTCCAAGGAGTGGGAAAACAGCAGAAATAGAGGATGGAGTGATTGAGATAGGGATACCGGCGACAGTAGAGTTGATGGAGACGAAGGTAGAAGAATAATTTGGGGCAGTGATAACCTCTGAGTTGGAGAATAAATCTTGAACTTGATTCAGAAAGATGAATTCAATCCCAGTCGGAGTGATGAATGAGTTGAGTAGAGAACCAATCAACAAATTCTTCAAGAAATCCCCGTCGGTCGAGTCTTCGAAGAACTTGGATTCAACGTAACCTCTATAGATATCCTTCTCGTTGCTAGACATTATCTACAAAATCACTCAAGAAATCTCACAAGTTAAAATCAATTAGATTCAAAATAAATTTTAAATACAAGTGTAAGATCATCAGATATTTACCAGAGAATATAGTAAGATCTATTGAGGAATGGTAGGAAATACAATGATGATGATGATGATTACAAGCAACAGTGAGAGTTCAGGAGAGAATGAGGGGCGAAAAGAAGAAGAAGAGTTTGAGTGAAGCTTTTATATGTTATGGAAGAGAGTGAATAGGAAGGGTTTGCATGGGGAAAAGAGAAATAATGAGGAGTTTAACTATAGCAAATAACTCGGAGACCGTAAGCACACAATGAATTAAATGCGCGAACCGGATGGTTAAGTATAGACGGTTAAACTTTAGAAGAGAGAAAGGGTATAAACGAAAACAATAATATATAAAATTTACATTTCTGATTTATCACAAGGATTTGGGATAAATCTTTGACACAATTTGGGTAAGGCAGTGCACACACGTGTCAGAGAGGTGGTGTGACTGATTGTACCTTTGATTTGACTTTGCTTACATCATGTGTTAGAGAATCCTTATCCATTAAGGGAAGATCTACCGATGAATTTGAATTTTGAAAATCGACAAGAAATTGTTGGCATAATGTTTGTCGGCATATTGTTTTTGGTCGGTAATACTTTTGATCGGCAATGTATTTCATACTTTGCTGATTAAACCGTCAGACTAGCACAAGTAGCAAAGTTAACACAGTTTTAACCAAAGAAATCAATCATACCTAGTTCACCTCTGAGGAATTCAAATCTTTTCTGATCTAAGGGCTTAGTCAGTATGTCTGCTCTTTGGAAATCGGTATGAACCTTGAGCATCACAACATTTCTCTTTTTTACATGTTCCTTCAAAAAGTGGTATTTGATGTCTATGTGCTTGGTTTTGGAGTGCATGGCCGGATTGTTTGATACTGAGACAGCAGATTGGTTGTCATAATAAATGGGACAAACTTGAGATGGAATTTCATAGTCAACCAACTGCTGCTTCATCCAAAGGATTTGTGAACAGCAACTACCGGCAGCTACGTACTCAGCTTCAGTAGTGGAAGTGGAAATTGATGCTTGCTTCTTACAGGACCAAGACACCAACCGATCACCAAGAAACTGGCATGTTCTACTTATACTTTTCCTGGTTACCTTACAAGCTGCAAAATCTGCATCTGAATAATCTATTAGATTAAAAGATGAATCTCTAGCATACCATAATCCAAGGTTATCAGAACCACATAAGTATTTGATAATGCATTTTACAGCCTGCAGAGGGGATTCCCTTGGGTCAGCTTGAAACCTGGCACATACACAAATGACAAACATGATATTTGGCCTACTGGCAGTTAGATAGAGGAGTGAGCCAATCATGCCTCGGTAGACAGATATATCTACCTTCTTACCAGACTCATCATTATCTAAATGGATGTTAGTGCCCATCGGTGTGCTTTGAGAATGACCAGTGTCAAAGCCAAACTTCTTGATAAGTTCTTTTGCGTGCTTGGCATGACTGATGAAAATTCCTTCATTGGTTTGTTTGACTTGAAGTCCAAGGAAATATGTTAATTCACCCATCATGCTCCTCTCGAACTTGCTCGGCATTAGCTTCTCAAATCTCTTGCAAAGTGATTCATTAGTTGATCCAAAAATAATATCATCGACATATATTTGAACAAATAGTGACTGACCCTTATGCTTAGCAACAAATAAAGTAGTATCGATTTTACCTCGAGTGAAACATAAGCCATCACTAAGTAAGAATTTAGAAAGGGTTTCATACCATGCCCTTGGAGCTTGCTTCAAGCTATAGAGAGCTTTCTTCAATCAGTAGACATGATTAGGCTTCTTCGAGTCCTCAAAACCAGGTGGTTGTTCAACATAAACAAGTTCTTGGAGTTCTCCATTCAAGAAGTCACTTTCACGTCCATTTGATATTATTTGAATTCTTTGAAGGCAGCATAGGCTAAGAAAAGTCTTATAGCTTCCAATCTTGCAACAGGAGCAAATGTCTCGTCGTAGTCAATCCCTTCTTCTTGTCGGTAGACTTTAGCAACTAACCTTGCTTTGTTTCTAGTGATATTCCCAACTTCATCCAACTTGTTCCTGTAGACCCATTTTGTACCAATAACTTGCTGAGAAGTTGGTCTTGGCACAAGTTCCCATACTTTGCATCTTTCAAACTAATTCAGTTCCTCTTGCATGGCTTCAACCCAACCAGGATCAGCAAGATCTTCTTCAGTCTTCTTTGGTTCTATGTTGGAAACCATAGCAGATGAGAAGAGACTTTCATCAAATTCTTTGCTAAGGTTCCTTGTCAGTTTGGGACCAAAGACATCACCAATCACATTTTCTAAAGGATGATTACAAGCTGCTCTAATTTCTCTCGGCACATCATGTCTTACTGACTCTTGTTGTAAAGATTCTAGAGGAGGATCATGGTCAGTAGATAGTGGAAGAGAAGAGGAGTTTTGAGTGAGAGGTGGATGAAAACTTGGAGGATTAGGTCTTATAATAGAAATTGGTTGAGGGCTGGATCTGTCTTTAGGATGATCAGCAGAGCTTGCATCGGCAAATGGATTATGAAAGTTATCGGTATGATCATGATCTGCCGATGATGGGAAATACTGAGTATCTGCTGGTTCTTCTACTGAAACGACTGGATCAGTAGCTGGTACTTGACCTGAAGGGTTAGCATTACTGGATTCACTTGTCTCATGAGCACTAGAAGCATTAGTACTATTTGGAGCCTTGTCAAACTCTAACAAATCAAATTCATCAAAGGTTACATGAACAGATTCAACAATTTTCAAAAGTTTCTTATTGAAAACTCGAAAGACCTTACTATGTTTAGCGTATCCAATAAATATTCCTTCATCAGCTTTCTTATCAAATTTACCTCTGTGCTCCTTACTGTTGTAGAGAACGTAACATTTGCATCCGAATATTTTGAAGAAGCCAATGTTGGGAATTCTGCCTCTCCAGAGTTCATAAGGAGTCTTGTTATGGAATTTGTTGATAAAATCTCTGTTCTGAGTGAAGCAGGCGGTATTGATGGCTTCAGCCCAAAAGTATTCGGCAGCCTGGCTTCAGCGATCATGGTTTTACCAGCTTCAATAAGAGTTCTGTTCTTTTTTTCAATGACACCATTTTGTTGTGGTGTACTGGCAGCTGAGAAGTTGTGGTCTATACCATGATCATCATAGTACTGAGCAATACCATTGTTTTTTAATTCAGTGCCGTTGTTTGATCTCATACTGATGATATCGCTTTCTTTCTGGGTCTGTAGTAGTCTAAATAACTTGGTAGCAACGGAATAGGTGTCATCTTTGTGACTGAAAGTTTCCACCCAAGTATATCTAGAGAAATCATCTACTACAACCAATGTGTATCTACTTCCCCCAATACTTGCTGTAATTGTGGGGCCAAATAGATCCATATGTAGCAATTGTAGGCACTTAGATGTTGACATGCAGGGCTTGCTGCGAAAGGATGACTTATGTTGTTTTCCAAGCTGGCATGCCTTGCATTTCTTTCCTTGATCAGCAGACACTTGAGGCAGACCGGTTACCAGATTTGAACCGACAAGCTTAGATAGATACTTGAAGTTCAAGTGACTGAGTCTCTTATGCCATAGCCATGAGTTCTCACTGATGTTCTTTGCTACAAAACAAAAATTAACAACACCAGTAATAGCACTTAAGTCTACTGCATAAATGTTACCTTTATGTTTGGCAGTGAGAAGAGTTTCATTGGAAGCAATGTCTTTCACATAGCAACTAGAAGTAGTAAATACACATTGCATTCCTTTATCACAGAATTGTGATATTGATATTGTGTTTCAAGCCATCCACTAGAGAGACCTTCTGTACAATGACTGCACCTCTCTTGATGGTACCAATACCGATGATTTTTTCTTTGGCATTAACACTGAAAACCACTGGGGGACCTGATGCTTCAATAATATCGGCAAGTAGATCTGCAAATCCTGTCATGTGCCTTGAACAACCACTATCTAGAATCCACAAATCCTTGCTTGCACCAGTTGAGGCCATGAAGCATTCCTGAAATAAAACAGTATGCTTATGGTCCCCCTTATTCTTGGGTCCGAGGGTTAGTTCCTCTTGGGCAACCATACCTGGCCACCACTTGAGGATGAAACCTCAGTGGGTCCATATAGGTGCTTCAAGAGACATTCATGAGCCGTGTGACCATAATCAGAACAATTAGAACATCTCACTTGACTGATAAGCTGTGGAGTCGGTAGAATATCATTTTGTTTAGTCAGTGCATCGGCAGAACTGGAGGATAGAGCAGGCACAAACTTAGTAGGTTTGAAGGTGCTAGTGTTGCCTTTCTTTCCATTCTGTTTACCTTTGGCAGTACCTTTTTAGGTACTTGTCCATCGGCAGCAGAGGTGGTTAGACCGGTAGCACTTTCTCTACTGATGTATCCACCAAGAATACCATTATGGCAAACTCAGCATCAGCAACCTTAATATAACTTTGTTTGTGCTTATCTTTCCTTTCGTTCTGGTTCTTAGGATACTTCATAGCAACAGCACTGTATAAATGCTTAGTACCCACATGCACTGAGTTAGCAGAACTACATTCCACTTTCTCATCCCTTTTCTCGGTTGTACAAGTTTCAGTAGAACTACTACTGCTGGAATCAAATCCTAACCCAGATTGGTCCTTATATGACGTTTAGGTCTGTAGGATTGTTTCAACAGCAATTCTAGATTTTGTGTAAGAATCAACCTTCCTAGATAGATAGTTGTTTCTTTTCACAAGATCTTCGATCTGAGCTATCAATACTGCTACTTGGCTTTTGAGATCCAGGTTTTCTTTCTTTAGAAGAACAGACTCAAGCTCATGTCCTTTGAGAACCTTAAGTTCAGACACAAGCAAGTCATTCTCTGTAGAAATTTTATTGAAATCAGCAGCCATCACTTTATGAATGCTACTCAGCTTCTCATGATCAATAAAAAGTTCATCCATTGTCTCTACCATTTCAGCTTTAGATATTTCAGGAAAAGGATCAGCTGAAATTTTAGGGGCAGAAGCAATAGGTTTGTCACGACCCAAAATATAGGCTCTATTTTAATAGTAATAAATAATTATTATTTATTTATTTGCTTATTTATCGATTTAAATTATTATTTATTTAAATATTTATGTGTGCATTTATGTGTTATAATAATTGCCTAGCATTTTAATTGGGTCATTTGTGCTAGTGTAGAAGTGTTGAGCCTTATTAGTTAGTGGGGAGTTTAATTGAAAAAGTAGTATTGGGGGAGGGGCCTTTTTGTAACATTTCAAATGTTTCTTCATCTTCTCCCTACTTTCCTCACCTTCTCCCTCACCCTCACCACTCTCCCAGCTCAATCAATCTCTCTCTCCAAGGGTAAGCATTTTTCTTCTTTTCCTTCTCTCTTCATTTTCTCCTTCTTCCTCTCATAATCTCTCATTTCTTAAAACCTGAACATTGTTTAGATCGTCGTTAGGATCGCGTAGAACCAAAAAGAATCGAATTCCGTCAACTTTCATTATTTTCAAGTAAGTTACTTTTCCCCCATTTTGATGCTAAAATGTTCATATCACGTTTATATGATGTTTGATGTGTTATATTTGAAGTTTGATTGAGTTTGGAATTTATTGGGAATTTATTTTGGGTTTTGATAAAAAATGGTGAAATCTTGAATGTTGGGTTTGATTCTTGATTTTGGTTGTTAAATGTGTTTGTATGAGTCTTTTTAGACTTATTAGTTGTGTTGGTACATTAGTATACTAGTTGGAGTGTTGGATTTTGGTGGAAATGTGTTTTGGGTATAAAAATGGAAGAACCCAAGTTGTTCTTCCCGATTTCCAGTAGTTCAGAACATTGGGCGGCCGCACAAAAATGTATGGGCGACCGCACATCTATCTGAAAGCTTTTGTTCTTGTTTTGAGGGATTTTGGGCGACCGCACAGTCCATATTGGGCGGCCGCACAGACCTCTGAAAGTTTATATTTTGTTAATTTGTGTGATTGAAGAACGCGTTTTGATCCAAATCTTGGGTGTCTTTCTAGTTGACCTTAGTGAACATTGTAGTACACTTTAGTGATAGAATTGGGTCCTTTGTGATCAAGTTTGTGTTTGAAATTCATTAATTGTTAATTTGGATTTTGGAGCACCCTTATTGTGTATTGTGGGTTCATTTCATCTTCTTGGTGATTATTTGGCATGATTCCCTACTTTGGAATCCTTTGTTGTTTATCGTGCTAGTATTTTATTACTTAGCCTTTACGTGAAAGTCCAGCTGGTATTTTGTGTGTGTTTGGGCGATGCGAAACATTATGATGGCACGGCCAAGTCCATTGTGATGTTGACCATTGTTTTGCCCCATTATTACCCTCCTCCAGATTGGCCTTGGATGTGAGAAGAGCTAGCTCCTTTGTGTGCATTTTAGCTTTCTTGGAGCATGACTTTGTGGCATGTCTCCCGTCCCTTGTGACACTTCATTTGGTTATTGGTTCCGGTACCGGGGGATCTCTCTTCGGCTTTCATGCTATTATGAAGATGATGATTTGTTGATTATTGAAGCTGCGCAGCGATCCTTTATTTGGATGTTCCGGTTTGGAAAACCTTGGCTATATCCTTTGTTATGTGTTTATTTCCGCTGCTATCTGTTATGTGAGAAATGCTATGTGCTATGTGCTATGTGATATTTATTATTGCTTATTGCTTCTTGCATCATAGCATGTCATGTAGTTGCATTAGTAACTTATTGAGATTTATCTCACCCCGTTTCTTTTTATCTTTGTTTTTCCTTAACCCCCCCAGGTGCTAAGGATTAGTCTCGCTGATCACGAGAAAGAGGACGTCGAGTGTGGATCCATTCTTTTGGGGAAGGTTGATATAGGTTGGTTTACATTATGTAAATGTGTAACCATTTTGGGATAGTTGTACCAAACAATGACGTCACTAAGAATTGTATATTTGTATTTTGTTGGGCATAAACTTGTGGAAGTTTATGATAATTGTAGTTGTTTTTTTTTTTTTTTCAAACTTGGTTTTGTAAAACTTTGGATCATCACCTTTTGGTATCAAATGAAATTTTTAACTTCGGTATTTCACAGTTTTGGTTTTAGAGTCGACGTCCAGATCGCGGTCTCGGGCCCGCGGGGTCCGGGGTCGCGACAGTTGGTATCAGAGCTATGGCATTAGCTCTAAGTATAAGTCTAGGTGGACTAGTATGACCTAGGTGGGTAGTAGTGTGCGGAGTGATTAACGGTTGATGTATTATGCAGGTAATTACTCGCAATGTCTGGAAGAAGAAACAGAGGAGGTACTAGTGTGGCACAGAATCAGAATGACACAAGGGAAGAAGCACGTGCTATGTTTCAAGGCATGTTCGAGGAGGCCATGAAGGCCATACATGATCAAGGTCCGAGGGTAGACCAAGCACCACCCCGCTATGGATTGGAGCAATTTCTGAAGTTGAAACCGGTTGAATTCAATGGGGAACCCGATGTAAGGAAAGATGAGTTGTGGATTGAGTTGATGGAGAAGATTTATGATGTATTTGGGTGTTCGGATGAGGACAAGGTCCGGTTCGCGGCTTATAAGCTTGTGGGTGCCGCCGAGCATTGGTTGAAAGCTATTAAAGCTACTTGGGATGATACTCACACAGTGTATGCGTGGGAGTTGTTTGTGCGCAAATTCAAGGAGCATTTCATTCCGGTTGTTGATCAAAACCGAAAGGAGATCGAGCTACTCAACCTGGAGCAAGGTGTGTTGTCTATAGCACAATACTCGGCTAAGTTCATAGAATTAGCCCGGTATTGCGACTATTTGGTGAGGACCGAGGAACAAAAAGCTATGAGATTTATTCGGGGATTGAAGACCTCCATTCGTACTCAACTTATTGCTCAACGGATTGTGACTTTCCAAGATGCGGTGGACCGAGCCTATTTGATAGAGCAAGATATTGGGGAACATAAGAGGAAGACCGAGGTGGCCAACCCGAGTAAGCAAGGAGCGCAGAGCAAGTCACAACCAAGGATTGATAATCGAGGTAACTTTGGGGGACAATCTCAGTTCCGAGGGCAACCGATCCCAAGGAACCCGGGTACCACTTCCGGGAATCAAGGGAGCCAAATTAGGAGGCTTTGTTCGTATTGTCAAAAGGAAGGTCATTCTGAAGACCGTTGTTGGAAGAAGCAAGGAAGGTGCACCAATTGTGGTCAAATGGGTCACTATGTAAAAGATTGCCCGAGAGGTAGAGTACAAGCATCCGGGTCAGGAGTTGGTAATAATCAGGGTCAGAAAAGGGATGCCGCCGGGAAGCCCAAAGTTCAAGGGAAGGTTTATGCCATGAATCAACAACAAGCTACCGATGATCCATCCGTTATTGGAGGTATTGTTTCTGTGTCTAATGTGAGCGCACGAGCGTTAGTAGATCCAGGATCATCTCATTCATACATTTCTGTGCAATTTGCTTCCATGTTAAATGCTGCATTCGAGTCTTTACCATATGTGCTAGAGGTGTTGACCCCTATAGGAGAATGCTTGATTTCTGATCGAGTCTTTCGTGCTTGTGATGTGGTTATTTGTGGTCGAGTCCTTTGTGCGGATTTGGTGGTTCTTCCTATCCAAGACTTTGATGTCATTTTGGGTATGGATTGGTTGAGCAAGTTTCATGCTTCTGTTGATTGCCGTAAGAAAACTGTTACTTTTTCTATTCCCGATGTGCCTAAGTTTGTGTTTGAGGCTAGTCCTCTGAGTAGAAAGGTTCGCTTAATTTCTTTTATGAAAGCGAGAAAATTATTGCATAGTGGTTGTGAGGGGTATTTGGCTAGTGTTCTTGATACTAGGAAAGAATCCCCTAGTTTTGATAGTGTTCGGGTAGTCCGGGAATTTCCCGATGTTTTCTCTACCGAGTATGATATGCCTCCCGATCGTGAGATTGAGTTTTGTATAGACCTTTTGCCGGGTACGGCTCCAATTTCGAAAGCACCTTATAGGTTAGCTCCCGCAGAGTTGAATGAATTAAAGGTTCAGTTGCAAGAGTTTCTTGATCGAGGGTTTATCCGCCCTAGTGTTTCCCCGTGGGGAGCACCGGTTTTATTCGTGCGGAAGAAAGATGGTTCGTTGAGATTGTGTATAGATTACCGGAAGTTGAATCAGGTTACAGTGAAGAATAAGTATCCTCTACCCCACATAGATGATTTATTTGATCAGCTTCAAGGGTCCGTGATTTTCTCTAAACTTGATTTGAGGAGTGGGTACCATCAGTTGAAGGTTCGATCGGAGGATATTCCGAAGACTGCTTTTCGCACTCGGTATGGTCATTATGAGTTTTTGGTTATGCCGTTTGGGTTGACTAACGCGCCGGCCGTATTTATGGATTTGATGAACCGTGTTTTCCATCCTTATCTTGATTCTTTCGTGGTGGTTTTTATTGATGATATACTCGTCTACTCTAAATCCCGAGAGGAGCACGAGCAGCACTTGAGGACAGTTTTATCCGTTCTTGCGAGGGAGAAATTATTTGCGAAGTTCAGTAAATGCGAATTTTGGCTCGAGAAGGTGTCATTTCTGGGTCATGTGATTCCGAAAGATGGGATTTCGGTGGATCCTTCAAAGATTGAGGCTATAGTGGATTGGAAGAGACCCGAGTCGGTGACCGAGATTCATAGCTTTCTTGGTTTAGCCGGGTATTACCAAAGATTTATTGAGGGGTTTTCGAGGATTGCTACTCCGATGACTCAGTTGACCCGGAAGAATGTTCCGTTTGTGTGGACCGAGAAATGTGACAAGAGTTTCGAGGAATTGAAGAAGAGGTTGACTACAACACCGATCTTGACTTTGCCTAATGGGAGCGATGGCCTAGTGATTTACAGTGATGCTTCGAAAGAGGGTTTGGGTTGTGTGTTGATGCAGAATGGGAAAGTAATTGCTTATGCTTCGAGGAAGTTGACCCCTAGTGAGCAGAATTACCCGACTCATGATATGGAGTTGGCTGCGATAGTATTTGCGTTACACAAATGGAAGCACTATCTTTATGGGGCGAAGTTTGAAATTTTTACGGATCACAAGAGTTTGAAGTACCTTTTCTCCCAGAAAGAGTTGAATAATAGGCAACGCCGATGGATGGAATTGTTGAAGGATTTTGATTGTACGATTTCTTATCATCCGGGGAAGGCGAATGTGGTAGCCGATGCGATTAGTAGAAAATCTTATGTGGCTTCGATGATGGTCCGGGAGTAGAAAATGCTTGAGGATGTTCGAGATTGGTCTCCTCGTGAATCGAGACATGGGGCTATTTTTGCGAATATTAGGGTGTCTCCGACCCTAATTCAGAGAATAAAGGAAGCTCAGAAAGAGGATCCCGAGTTGGTGAAAATAATGGGTAAATTGAAGGAAAAGAACTTCGAGGGTTTTTCTATTAGCTCGAGTGGAGTTTTGACTTTCCGTGGTCGTTTGTGTGTTCCGGATGTTGATGGAATTAAACAGAGAGTTCTTGATGAAGGTCACAAATCGAGATATACTATTCATCCGGGTAGTACGAAGATGTATCAGGATTTGAAGCAACAATTTTGGTGGATTAATATGAAAAGGGAAATAGCCGAGTATGTTTCAAAGTGTTTAACGTGTCAGCAGGTCAAAGCCGAGCATCAGAGACCCGCGGGACTACTTCAGCCGTTAGAGATTCCCGAGTGGAAATGGGAGCATGTGACTATGGATTTCGTTACGGGACTACCTCGTACCCGTAGAAAGTATGACAGTGTTTGGGTAATAGTGGATAGATTGACCAAGAGTGCCCATTTCTTGCCCATTGACATCAGATATTCGATGGAAAATCTTGCGACCCTTTATATTGATGAGATTGTTAGATTGCATGGAGTTCCGGTTAGCATTGTGTCAGATCGAGACCCGAGGTTTACTTCTAGATTCTGGAAGGCGTTTCAGGAAGCTTTGGGTACAGATTTACGATTCAGTACAGCTTTTCATCCCCAGACCGACGGTCAATCCGAAAGGACTATTCAGATTTTGGAGGATATGTTGCGAGCGTGTTCGATAGACTTCTCTGATTCTTGGGATTCGCACCTACCGTTAGTGGAGTTCTCTTACAACAACAGTTATCAGGCTAGTATCGAGATGGCGCCGTTTGAGGCCTTGTATGGAAGGAAATGTAGATCGCCTATTTGTTGGGATGAGGTTGGTGAAGCGAAGATCGTAGGTATTGATTTGCTTCGGGATTCGGTTGAGAAAGTTAGAGTTATCCGGGATCGATTGAAAACAGCTCAGAGTCGACATAAGAGCTATGCAAATAACCAAAGGCGAGATCTTAGTTTTCAGATTGGTGATTTGGTGTTCTTGAAAGTATCTCCGAAAGTGGGTATTCGTAGGTTCGGGAAGAAGGGTAAATTGGCTCCGAGGTTTATTGGCCCGTTTGAGATTTTGGGAAAGGTTGGACTTCTAGCGTATCGTCTTGCGTTATCGCCATCTTTGGACCGGTTGCACAACGTTTTCCACGTTTCTATGCTTCGGAAGTATGTTCATGATTCATCTCACGTGTTACCGAGGATACCGGAGGATATTGAACCCGATATGACTTATGAGGAACGAACGGTTCGGATCTTAGATTCCAAAGTCCAAGAGTTGAGGAGCAAGAGCATTGCGTTGGTTAGAGTCCTTTGGAGGAATCATAACATCGAGGAGTCGACGTGGGAGCTTCGTGATGAAATCGAGAGGAAATTTCCGTGGCTTTTTGTGTAAGGTGAGTCTCGTTAAAATTCGGGTCGAATTTTCTTTAAGGGAGAGTGAATGTCACGACCCGAAATATAGGCTCTATTTTATTAGTAATAAATAATAATTATTTATTTATTTGCTTATTTATCGATTTAAATTATTATTTATTTAAATATTTATGTGTGCATTTATGTGTTATAATAATTGCCTAGCATTTTAATTGGGTCATTTGTGCTAGTGTAGAAGTGTTGAGCCTTATTAGTTAGTGGGGAGTTTAATTGAAAAGGTAGTATTGGGGGAGGGGCCTTTTTGTAACATTTCAAATATTTCTTCATCTTCTCCCTACATTCCTCACCTTCTCCCTCACCCTCACCACTCTCCCAGCTCAATCAATCTCTCTCTCTCCAAGGGTAAGCATTTTTCTTCTTTTCCTTCTCTCTTCATTTTCTCCTTCTTCCTCTCATAATCTCTCATTTCTTAAAACGTGAACATTGTTTAGATCGTCGTTAGGATCGCGTAGAACCAAAAAGAATCGAATTCCGTCAACTTTCATTATTTTCAAGTAAGTTACTTTTCCCCCATTTTGAAGCTAAAATGTTCATATCACGTTTATATGATGTTTGATGTGTTATATTTGAAGTTTGATTGAGTTTGGAATTTATTGGGAATTTATTTTGGGTTTTGATCAAAAATGGTGAAATCTTGAATGTTGGGTTTGATTCTTGATTTTGGTTGTTAAATGTGTTTGTATGAGTCTTTTTAGACTTATTAGTTGTGTTGGTACATTAGTATACTAGTTGGAGTGTTGGATTTTGGTGGAAATGTGTTTTGTGTATAAAAATGGAAGAACCCAAGTTGTTCTTCCCGATTTCCAGTAGTTCAGAACATTGGGCGGCCGCACAAAAATGTATGGGCGCCCGCACATCTATCTGAAAGCTTTTGTTCTTGTTTTGAGGGATTTTGGGCGACCGCACAGTCCATATTGGGCGGCCGCACAGACCTCTGAAAGTTTATATTTTGTTAATTTGTGTGATTGAAGAACGCGTTTTGATCCAAATCTTGGGTGTCTTTCTAGTTGACCTTAGTTAACATTGTAGTACACTTTAGTGATAGAATTGGGTCCTTTGTGATCAAGTTTGTGTTTGAAATTCATTAATTGTTAATTTGGATTTTGGAGCACCCTTATTGTGTATTGTGGGTTCATTTCATCTTCTTGGTGATTATTTGGCATGATTCCCTACTTTGGAATCCTTTGTTGTTTATCGTGCTAGTATTTTATTACTTAGCCTTTACGTGAAAGTCCAGCTGGTATTTTGTGTGTGTTTGGGCGATGCGAAACATTATGATGGCACGGCCAAGTCCATTGTGATGTTGACCATTGTTTTGCCCCATTATTACCCTCCTCCAGATTGGCCTTGGATGTGAGAAGAGCTAGCTCCTTTGTGTGCATTTTAGCTTTCTTGGAGCATGACTTTGTGGCATGTCTCCCGTCCCTTGTGACACTTCATTTGGTTATTGGTTCCGGTACCGGGGGTTTTCTCTTCGGCTTTCATGCTATTATGAAGATGATGATTTGTTGATTATTGAAGCTGCGCAGCGATCCTTTATTTGGATGTTCCGGTTTGGAAAACCTTGGCTATATCCTTTGTTATGTGTTTATTTCCGCTGCTATCTGTTATGTGATAAATGCTATGTGCTATGTGATATTTATTATTGCTTATTGCTTCTTGCATCATAGCATGTCATGTAGTTGCATTAGTAACTTATTGAGATTTATCTCACCCCCTTTCTTTTTATCTTTGTTTTTCCTTAACCCCCCCCCAGGTGCTAAGGATTAGTCTCGCTGATCACGAGAAAGAGGACGTCGAGTGTGGATCCATTCTTTTGGGGAAGGTTGTCATAGGTTGGTTTACATTATGTAAATGTGTAACCATTTTGGGATAGTTGTACCAAACAATGACGTCACTAAGAATTGTATATTTGTATTTTGTTGGGCATAAACTTGTGGAAGTTTATGATAATTGTAATTGGTTTTTTTTTTTTTCAAACTTGGTTTTGTAAAACTTTGGATCATCACCTTTTGGTATCAAATGAAATTTTTAACTTCGGTATATCACAGTTTTGGTTTTAGAGTCGACGTCCAGATCGCGGTCTCGGGCCCGCGGGGTCCGGGGTCGCGACAAGGTTTAGGAGAGAAGTTAGGTAGGGAAGAGATGGGTTTTGAAAAGCTTTTGGCAATGCTAGGATGTTCGGAGAATGAGAACTTCCTGGTCATCGGTAAAGGATTTGACTTAGTGGTATTAAAGTGAGAAGAGTTACACTGTCCATAGAGTGAGGTTCCCACTTTATGAACCTTGTATCCATTTTGGGTTTTCTGCTTTGACACTAATTTCTTTGAAGTGTGGTTGAGGTCTTTCAGCAGCTTCTTCTCTGCCTGGAGTTCTTGGAGGGGATGGATCTCGGTAGACTGGAGTCGGCAATGATGATATATCGGCGTCTTCCAAGTCTAGGGCAACAAAGCTTACATCGGCATCTTCATCTTCATCGGCATCTTCGTCTGAGTCAGTTTCACACCTAACTGGCAAGGCCTTTTCTGTGCTTTCATCGGCAACAAAGCTTCGAGATATGGATGTCTCTTACTAAATGACTTCCTCACATACTCATATTTTGGTTGAGGACATTTGGAAGCAAAGTGACCAGGTTTTCTGCAGTTGAAGCAGACAAAGTCACCTTTGTTGTTCTTTCCATCGGTAGCACTTGTAGAGGGTTTGTTGTAACTTGCTGGTTTTTGAAATGATGGTATGAATGGTTTTGGTTGCTGGTAGCTTCCTTTCTACATCCTTTTAAAGTCTTTAAACCTTTTGTAGTTCCTAGCGAAGGCGGCAAATTCGTCTTCTTCCATTGGTTTTTCTGAGGTTGTTTCTGGGGTTTTGGAACTGCAGGGTGTTGGATGGGGATCTATAGGAGGGAATTTATTTGAAGGGAAGGATATCTGTGACTGAGCTGATAGAGACAGGTTTTTGAATTTTTTATCGAGAACATTATGTTTTTGCAGTTCTCTCTCATACAAAAATAGACTAGACACAAGATTCTGGATAGAAGTCTTGTTTAAGTCTCTCACTTCTCTAACAGCAGTGACCTTGGTATGTGTAGATACCCCGATCTCGCACCCCTTATCAAACCCCTTTTTATCGGTCTAAACCCTAAAATTGACCTAGAGCCCTCGATTTGGCTATGCGGGAGTGCCGTGAGCCTTATCGGTGCATCAAATGGATTAACGGACTTCAAATTCATGATTAGAGCGAAAAAACGAGTAAACAGGCATGTGCTTCAATTTTTGAGCTGAGGGACCCGCCCGAAATGGGGCCCGTACCCTTAGAACTGCTCGTTTTAATCCATTCTGTGCACTTAAAAATATATTATTGTCATCCCTTGCTCATTAATATATTTCAGATAGACGTACGTGACCACAAGATTATTTCAAGCAACTTTCATGTTGGGACCGCGGACAACCGAGACACCGTTATGCGCGCATTCAGACAAATCTTGGACTGTTACAGAACCAATATCGGAAGCAGAATTGTGTCTCATTCACGTCAAAGCATTCAAGCAAGATTAATGATGCCCAACCACATTGCAGCAAGTGGATGAAGGTGGTTGGCCAAGTGGATAAAGAATGATCCAATCGGAGCGCGACACGCGGCGAAGTCAAATCTCCCCGACCACCAGTCCAAGCCATACGGCTACTATGGGAGCTCGAAACCTGCAGTTTGTTCTTCAACAACTTGACCATTCACATCAACTTTAATCCTTTCCCAGCTGCTCCTACCCGGGTAGATGGCCCCTAAAATGGATCCTAAGCCTAGCAAGGGTGACCTAAGGTCATTTGACAACCTCCCTCCTCCATATCACCACCCTCATCATCCATTTTACATAGGGAATTCATACAGTTCATACATAACACACCACAAGAGAGCCAAGAAACAGACTCTCCATATCCAGCCCTATTTTTCTCTCTCAAGCATCCATAACTCCCTCAAATCTCAGTCACTAAACCACCACTACACCACCATAGCACCACCACAAAACACTCTCTAAACACAAGCCAAAACACTCACTCAAACACTCATTCAAATCACAAAGGCAAACACCTAGTCTTCCCTTGGAAGCAAAGGAAGCACAACCTAGGTAATCTTCTTATCTTGTAATCTTCATATGTTTAAAATGTAGATGATTATGTACTTTATTTTGAGGTCTAGCCACTTCGTTAGGCTAGACCCCCTTTTGATGTTCCAAGATACAAATGTTGACATTCTTATTGTTCTTCTTTATAAATGATGATATACCATGATTAAATACTCATATGGTTGTTTTCTTGTGTTGTTAGTATGTATATCTATGTATGTCCAAAGTTTCATTCTCATACCATCTCATTTGAGTGAGTTTTCATAGGTGTTTTCATGCCATTTGTATATTTCCAGCAGACTGTCCATCTGTACCCTTCTGTCTTGTTGCTCTGTTTATGCATAGCAAACGTGGTTTTTGGTCTTAGACCACAAAAGAAATTTGTTCTAGACAAACAGAGGAAGATTAGAATCTAAATATTATATTTTTACCGTGAGTAAAGACTGTTCGTTCCATTTATTGTTTAGGCTCTAGATCTGCAGATTTGTGTTTGTTCATCTCTGACATGAAAAAGTCATATGTGTTTTGTGTGATTTAAACTTCCTTGATGGCCTTGAAACTCTCCAGATCTAAACTTTGATATGTTATGAATAACTTTCATGTTTAGTGTTCCCCATGATTCTCCATATTTCATGATGCAAAGAGTGGATCTTTTATGGATGTATGAATGTCTGTCAGATCTGGCTGTTGAAAGTTCTATCTTGCATGCCTTGTTTGGACACCATAACATGCTCCTAAAATGAGAGGAAAAATCATGGTTGATGCTTGATGTGTTAGGAAGTTTTCATGACCTTTACTTGTTGTGGAATTAACCATTACCAACCCAACGCCCAAGCAAATCGCAAGAAAACCCGGCACCACAAACAAGCACAAGAAATAAGAAACCCAAAGCAAAAGAACAAAACCGAACAAAAGAAATTGTTAACCCAGTTCGTCAATATGTTTGACTACGTCTGGGCGCACTACCAAGCCAGGATCTTGTACTATAATATGTAAATATGGAGTTACAATGAGTATGGGGGCGGAACATTGCTTATATAGGCATCCTAGAATGAAAACCTAACCCTAGACGGACAAGGAAACCCGAAATCTGGCCTAAAATCCAAACCAGTTTTTGCCTTACCCGACAAGTGGGCGGTCGCCCATATAGGGTCTGGGCGGTCACCCAAGAACTGCTTCCTCCGGACGTACAGACTAATAAAGTGGGCGGTCGCCCACCATCACCTTGGGCGGCCGCCCAGAAGGTCAGTCCCTCCGACGGATTTCTTTCCTTTGCTCCGATCGCTAGATCCCGGTTGGTCTCTATTCCAACAATCTCCCACCTAGATATCAACCGCGTATACAAGCCCCGTATCCGTTCTTCAACTCATCCTTGGTGTCTTCCTAGTGCTCACCTCAATCATGGTAGTGCCATCCTCCTCCCCTATTCTCCAAGCCCCGTTGAAGCTATACCCAGCTTCAACTTATCCTTGCTTGAGAAACCTGGAGCCTTGTCATCCGATCTACACTCACTGTTAGATCTTCGTAGCGGAATATCCGGTCCTAGAGTATGTGGTTCATCTTCAGTGACCCCTTTTGTCCTTGGTCATCATGAACCGTCCCGCTCCCACCCGAGTCTGGAATATCCATGAAAATTTCACTTGCATCACCGTATTCCTCAAACTCCTTGAGCTCATACTCCCCACCATTGTCTGACATCAAGCTTTTAATCTTGAGTCTCTTCCGATTCTTCACCAAGGCCTTCCACTTCTTATACATCCTGAAAGATTCATCTTTCCCTTCTAAGAAGTAATCCCGGACCTTCCTTGTCGAATCATCAATGAAGGTCATGTAATATGACACACCAAATCGAGAAGTTACCGGGGATACCCCCTTCTCACCCTTGTGACCCAATCGACAGTGCCACAAATCCGTATCACCCTTGGCTAACGCCACCGCGATACTATCCTTGGTGTTTTCCGCCAAATACAATCTTCCTTCCCTATTACCCCGAGCGATCTCACAATCTTCCTTGGTAATAACCCAGTTCCTGCAGCTAAAAGTTACCGTGTAACCTTCTTCACCTAGCTGCCCAACTGATATTAGGTTCTTTTTCAAACCCGGAATGTGTCTGACCCCGTGTAGATGTAGGACCTTCCCGTCCGATGCTCCTATTCTGACATCTCCCTTCCCCTTGATTTCCAAAGGCTCACCGTCCGCCAGATAGACCTTACCGAAATCACCGGAAGTGTAATTTTCAATCGCTCCTACATGCCCGCATGAGTGGAATGATGCCCCCGAATCCAGTACCCATGATTCTAGCACACTACAAACGCTCAGAATCAGTACATCATCACCTTCTATTATCACATTCGCCGATTTATCCCCTCGCATGGGACAATCCCTCTTGTAGTGTCCTAACTCCTTACAGTGATAGAACTCTACCGATCCTCTGGCAACCCTTGGTCTTTCTTTGTTCTCCTCATACTGATCCCCACCCCGATTACACTTTCCCTTGACCCTGTTCTCCCTTTATTGCTAGAACCCGGTCTTCCCCTACTAGTTGTAGCCAAGACCGATTCCGAAGTAGACGGTGTCCCCAACTTCTTTATGCGATTTTCTTCGCCCAAGAGAAAGTCCTTAACATCATCATACTTCAATTTGTTCTTACTCGCTGAAGCATTTAACGCTGTCACCGTTCCGCTCCAACTCCTTGGTAAGGACGCTAGCAATAAACACGCATGAACCTCGTCACCGAAAGTAATCTCCAACGCAGTCAATGAGTCTATAATATCCATAAACTCATCGATGTGTTAAGCTATGGATCCTCCTTCTTGCATCTTGAGACTGCCCATCTTGCGTATCAAATCAACTCTATTTGCAGCAGATGGAGTTTCAAATCTCTCAGTAAGATAATCCAATAGCTCCTTGGTGGTTTTCGCCTTCCTGGTAGTCTTCGCGATCCACTTCGACAAAGTAGATCGAACCACCCCTAAGGCTTTTCGATCCATGAGACCCAGTCTTCCTGATTTTCTTTTTCCGGTTTGACTCCTGTTAGAGGCTTATATAGATCCTTATTATAATAGAGATCCTCTATTTGCATCCTCCAAAACCCATAGTCAGAACCATCAAATTTCTCCACTGCTTGTTTATCCTTGCCCATTCTTGATTGCTTGATAAACCCCTTTGATCGTCCAACCAAAGCTCTTGATACCAGTTGTTGTGGAATTAACCCTTCCCAACCCAACGCCCAAGCAAATCGCAAGAAAACCCAGCACCACAAACAAGCACAAGAAATAAGAAACCCAAAGCAAAAGAACAAAACCGAACACAAGAAATTGTTAACCCAGTTCGTCAATATGTTTGACTACGTCTAGGGGCACTACCAAGCCAGGATCTTGCACTATAATATGTAAATATGGAGTTACAATGAGTATGGGGGTGGAACATTGCTTATATAGGCATCCTAGAATGAAAACCTAACCCTAGACGGACAAGGAAACCCGAATCTGGCCTAAAATATGAACCAGTTTTTGCCTTACCCGACAAGTGGGCGGTCGCCCAAGAACTGCTTCCTCCGGACGTACAGACTGATAAAGTGGGCGGTCGCCCACCATCACCTTGGGCGGCCGCCCAGAAGGTCAGTCCCTCCGACAGATTTCTTTCCTTTTCTCCGATCGCTAGATCCCGGTTGGTCTCTATTCCAACATTACTTTCCAGATTGTGCAAGCAAAAGAGCAGGTACACAGGGAAGAAAAACACAGCAGTCCCTAAATTGACTTGGGACAGACTTTTAGACATTCATTTGATGGGATTTGTTTCCCTTTTTGTTCATCATTGTGCATTATAATCCCCCTCCCCTTTTATGTGTTTCCTTTACTGGATGTGAATGCTAAATCATTTTCAAAACCGAGTGGGAGTCCACCCAAACCGACTCTCATTCGTGAATTAAAGCAAACAGTCCTAGAATAGGAAGACTCCCATGTATATGAATCACCATTTTGGTTAGGGAATAAAAGCAAGGCATATAAGGCATAAAATTGAATCTACGTGGCATGCATGCTAGAGACCATCACGGGCGAGGAGAGTGCCTAACCCCTTCTCTTCTCGTAACTTAGCCCCCAAACCCACTTTCTCTAAACAAAAGGTTTTATTATTGTTTTTCCTAAAATAAAATGAGGTGGCGACTCTTGACTGTTTGATTCCATCGAGAGAAAACCATTGTGTGGGAACCGAGCGCATTTCCAAAAGCGCATTAGCACGAGGCATCACCTGAATCGCTTTCATGAGCGATCATTTCGGCGTGGAGTCTTTCAAAGCATTCAAGCAAGAATAATGATGCCCAACCACATTGCAGCAAGTGTATGAAGGTGGTTGGCCAAGTGGATAGAGAATGGTCCAATCGGAGCGCGACACGTGGCAAAGTCAAATCTCCCCGACCACCAGTCCAAGCCGTACGGCTACTATGGGAGCTCCAAACCTGTAGTTTGTTCTTCAACAACTTGGCCATTCACATCAACTTTAATCCCTTCCCAGCTGCTCCTACCCAGGTAGATGACCCCAAAACTTACTCCTAGACCTAAGTATGGGTGGCCTAAGGTCATTTTCCACCTCTCTCCTCCATATACTCACCTCCCTCATCCATTTTATCATAGATCATTCACACCACACTCTTGCTCTCTCTAAGCACAAAAAGAGCTCTCAAACCTCAGTCCATAAACCACCACAACACCACCATATCACCACCATAATCCCACCCTAAACACTATACAAAGAAAGCAAACAAACTCACTCAAACTCTCATTCAATCACAAGGCAAACACCTTAAGAAAAACACCAAAAAAGTCTTCCCTTGGAAGCAAAGGGAGAACAACCTAGGTAATCTCTTCATCTTGTAACCTCTCTATATGTAAGATGTAGTTGATTATGTAACGTTTTAAGAGGTCTAGCCACTTTGTTAGGCTAGACCTCCATTTGATGTTCCAAGATACAAATGTTGACATTCTTGTTGTTCTTCTTTCTAAAGATGATATACCATGATTAAATACTCAGATGGTTGTTGTGTTGTGTTGTTCATATGTATATCTATGTATGTCCAAAGTTTCATGTTCATATCATCTCATTTGAGTGAGTTTTTATGGGTGTTTTCACCCCTTTTGTAAATGTTCAACAAACTGTCCATCTGCATCTTTCTGTCTTGTTGCTTTGTTTATACATAGCAAACGTCGTTTTTGGTCTTAGACCACAAAAGGTATTTTGTTATATACAAACAAAGGAAGATAATCATATAAATATAATATTTTTACCCTGAGTGGAAGAGGTTCTTTCCATTTTTGTTTCAACTCTATGTTCTCAGATTAAACTTTCCATATCTAAACTTTGATATGTTAGGAATAACTTTCATGTTTGGTATTTCCCATGATTCCCCCGTTTTCATGATGCAAAAAAGTGAGTCTTTTATGGATGCATGAATGTCTATCAGATCTGGCTGTTGAAAGTTCTATCTTGCATGCCTTGTTTGGACACCTTAACATGCTCCTAAAATCAGAGGAAAATTCATGGTTTATACTTGATGTGTTAGGGACTTTTCCTAACATTCACTTTCCATATTATGTAAGCATAAGAGCAAGTACACAAAGAAGGAAGGGACAACAGTCCCTAAATCGTTTGGGGACGGACTTTTGGACAAGTTATTTGATGGGATTTGATTACCTTTTGTACACCAATGTAAATATTAATCCCCCACCCCTTTATGTGTTTGATTTACGGTATATAAATGTTAAAACCATTTTAAAAACCAAGTGTGAGTCCACCCAAACCGACTCTCATTTGTGAATTAAAACAAACCTTCCTAGAATAGGAAGACTCCCATGTATATAAATCACCATTTTTGTTAGGGCATAAAAACAAGTTATAAAAGGCATAAAATGAACCTAAGTGGCATGCATACTAGAGACCATCACGGGCGAGGAGAGTGGCTAATCCCTTCTCTTCTCGTAACTTAGCCCCCGAACCCACTTTCTCTAAAAAAAAGGTTTTATCTTCGTTTTTACTAAAATAAAATGAGGTGTCGACTCTTGACTGTTTTGATTCCATCGAGAGGAAACCATTGTGTGAGAACCGAGCGCATTTCCTAAAGTTCATTAGCACGAGGCATCACCTGAATCGCTTTCATGAGCGATCATTTCGGTGCGGTTTGTCTTCGAGCGCGGGCTTTCACAGTGGCGACTCCGCTGGGGAGAATTTTTTAAGTGGGGTAGACTCTAATCTTTGTGTGTGCCATGCTTTACTTGCCTTGCTTGGGTTGTATATATATTTATGCCCTAACCTTTGTTTTGTAGGGACTTTCTTTTTCCTTCACCCTCTTATTTGTATATATATGCATGCGTGGTGGGTGATTCCCTTAAAAAAAATGGAAAGAATAAAAAAGGGGAAAAGATTTTCTTTACTTGCTTTCAAAATCATTTTTGAACTTATAGATACCTCACACACATGCAGCGTTTTTGAAAATAACGTCTCGTAGAACTGTACAAACCCGAGAAGGTAACCCGAGGGTATAAGGGAGCTCATCGACTTCCCTATAGGGCCCGCGGTGTACACTCTCACCCCAAAGCGCGCCTATTAGTCGTTGCGATGGGTGTAAGCCAATCTTCCCTGTTACCAAGCCACGATGTCCATGTTTTCAAAAATGACACGTCCCAGACTTCATGCCGGTTTTGTCTAGCAATTTCACCTCAATCCTATGCATTTCCCAAAAAGGTCATAAGCAACCTACATTGTGGAAATTCATTGAAATGCTTGGATTGACTTTAAATTGTCAAGACCCTCCCTTAGACTGTAACCGAATGGTGGATCCCCGAAAGAGTATAGGCCCTTCGCTAGGGTCTCGGACGGCCAATAATACAGGTGAAAAACGTTGGTCCTATACTTTGGAGATGGTATCCACTATTCCAAGATCTCATGCGAAAATGTGCCAAAACAAAGCAAGGTGTTTGTCTGGCATTCATAGGTTTGTGCATTGCTTGCGCTTCAAATTTTAAAAAATAAAAAAAATAAAAAATAAAAAAAATTAGATTCTTTTGTACATAAAGCTTCATCCCCCGGGAATCTAAAATAGGTTTTCTTTTTCATCCGTCTTGTAGAGGGAGAATTCTTCTTGTTCTCTAGCGCGACATTCAAGGTCCGTTTCAAGCATCAATTTGATCAAAGCTCTACTCCGGACTTCACCATCAATCATGGACAACAAAGGACATGCATCATCAAACTCAACTGAGGGCTCGTCCGACTTTGAGCTGGGTTATGCAATGGAGCAATGGTTAGGGAAGCAAATGACAGCCCAAACAGAATACATGAAGAGTATCTTCCAAGGGAATCAAGAGGAAATGATAGACCATGTGACAGCCCTCTTGCAGAATGAAGGCCGCATGGGACTCAAAGACTCCCATTTACTTGTTGTTCCAAAAACCATGGCATCCCATGTTCAACCACAAGAAATAGTCACCTTTCCCAAAGATGGAGCCTCTCACCAAGTACCATACACTTGTCCAAACCCCACTCAAGACACCATCTCAACTTTTACCTCTTTCCTTGAGATGGCCCAGCACATTGATACCAAAACCCACTCCTCATACCTTGGCTTCGGGAAATCCTCAATGGAAAATGCAATGTGTATGACCGAGTTTGAACATGATACAAAGTCTTGGTTCTCATGGTCTCGCAACCAAAACTTAACTTTCAAGAATACTCTCCAGATTCTGGCATTTACTCCAAGGAGGGATAAGTTTGGTTTCAGGAGGTTTAGCCGCCATGATAGGCATTTTGATGAGCTTGATGCTCCAATGATAATAGTTTTCCATGACCTCATGAACAAAGGATTTCTGAAACCGATGGAAGGATACAAGCTACCGAACAACATACCCAAGCGATGGGAGTCTACTGCCTACTGCCAGTATCATCAATCAAATGGCCATGACACCAACAATTGTTTCTCTCTTCGGCATGCCATCCAAAGCCTCATCAATGAAGAGGTCATAGAGAAGCCCACATCAGCAACAAATCGGGTGTTTGATAACTTCGGTGCCCTTATGTCTAAAATCTTACGTGTTTTGGTTGCTCACGGAATTATGAAACCAATGGAGAAATATCGATCACCCCAGCCATTGCCTAAAGGTTGGGATGTCCTGGAGTACTGCAAATACCACCGATATCCGGGACATGATACAGATTCGTGCTGGTCTCTTAAGAATGCAATTCAGAACCTCATCGATAACGAGGAGGTTGGTAAAACCTCAGACCTGATTTTGATATGGGAATGTTTTTTCTTTGGGGCTCACTGACTCTCGAGCCACCTGTTTGCTTTTCACTCTGACGGCGTAGGTAATAAACGGACAAACTTTTGGTTTGATAGCTTGCAAGGCTGTAACACTTTTTCTCACTTTTGGAGATTTTTAGCTTCCAGTATCTTGATCTCTTTTTGCTTGTGACTGGGCTCACTGCCCCTACTCTTAATCCTGTCCCTTTTGTGTATCGCTTAGTAATGTGCTCGCACATCTTCTTTGTCTTCTAAGTCTAAGAGTGTGTTGTCTTCGTGCTTTTATTTTATTGCTTGTCCTGTAACATAGTCATTTCAGTGAATGAATTTGCGTTATTATCAAATGCCTTTTGAATCATAAAGCTTAAAATGAATCTCACTTAATTAAAAGCAATCAATGAAATCTGAACAAAATTAGACTGTGATTAATTGAGATGGGAACTAGGGCCGAAGGCAACCAACGAAGTTCACGAAGGCGATCGACAAAGTCACCCGACGAACGAAGATTTCAGGGTGCAATCAAGGGCATGATCAGAGAGGCCAATCAAATGGCAAAGGCTGAAAACTATCACACTGACGCAACTGCAAGTGTCGGCGATTTTCTTTTAATGTATGATGCATTGTAAATTTTTGCATTTTGTAAATTTGTATCTTGTAAAATTGTTATGTTTCAGAAGCAATGATGTTTCTTCTTGAGTGCAAAAAAAAAAAAAATTGAGAGCAAAAAAGGGGAGGTCAAAAAAAAAAAAACAAACAAAACAAAAAAAAAGAAGAAGAAGCATTATTCAATTATTTTGGTACATATTCCATTTGCTTTATTGTTTAATTCAATTGTTTTAGAAAGGATATCGCGACACTTCAAGTTTATGTGTATGCCTTCAACGACGGCAAATGGCATTTCATTCTGAAGACTTCATCGCTCGTATCAAAGACGAGACAGGGACCGAGGTTCAGACCATTTAATTTGATACAGTTTCAAGGAGCACCGCGCATGCGAGGCTAATCTGCACTAAAGAAGATCTCGATCTTTCAACTGTGGGCAAAGTACCATCAACGACGACAACTGGTGACTTATTTTGGAGACCAACGTGCTCTACCAACTCCTTACACTGAGGGAGCCCAAGAACCAAAAAATCATGCAGCCTCCAATGGTGTGATCAATATCAAGAAAAGGTGACAATGAAAACGAAGGCCTCTCATCAAATGAGGTCAGACATCGGCGCGAATCATATCTCTTGCCCAACGATGTTCTCATGTCGATTTGTCACGGTCTAACTTGTGTTCAAATGATTTGTCAAGCTTATTTAACCAGAATTAAAATGCTAATCCAATTTTAGAAGGGTCCATTTGATTTTGAGGCACTTGACCATTAACGCTTGTTTAAGTCTTGAGTCTTTGATTTCAATGTGTGAGAATACTTTTCTCGAGTCTAGGGGTTTCCCCCTACTCTCGTCCTTCCGTCATCTCATTTCTGCGCAAACACGATGTCGGAGATCCCACTGGGATTTCCCTTTGCTTCCACAAAACACTGGCCTCGTGCCTTCCCCTTCCAACTCCTTCAAATTGTCACAGCAAAAGAGACAAAGGAATGCTATTCCTTAGATTTCAAACTCTCAATGTCGGCAAGTGATCTTGAATGAATGAACATGAACTGGGGCTGAATATCAGAGTCTTGGGTCAGTTTCAAAAGCAATGATGTGGCTTCATGACAATCCGGTTTGTTGAGAATGGTTTGCTCCGGGTAACACATAAATTCAGATGGCAAAACGCCAGGGTACAAGACAACTCTCATTGACAGTTGATCTTTTGAAGGGACACAAGAAATGCAAAGATTAACTTTTGAGAATCATCATCAGTTTTAGTAACTCTCCAGATCGAGGATATCAAGGATGTGGGACAACTCTCATAGACAGTTAGGTCCCTTATGTGTGGATCATCAGAACACAGCGCCATCTCGGATTGACAGTATGGCCCACCAAGCCCAAAGCTCGTTCTTCGGCAACATCGGGATTGTATCCTGTCGAACAACTCTCAAAGACAGTTGACTCCCTACCGATTGGGTATCGCATGTCAGAAATTGTGAATTGCCTCCGACAGAGAAGCGTCGAATGACAAGACAACTCTCAAAGATAGTTGACTCCCTATAGTTTGGGTACCGCATGTCAGGGATTGGGAATTGCCTCTGACAAAGAAGCATCG
Source organism: Campanula takesimana (assembly GCA_026119855.1). Lineage (NCBI taxonomy): Eukaryota > Viridiplantae > Streptophyta > Magnoliopsida > Asterales > Campanulaceae > Campanula > Campanula takesimana. The sequence continues at coordinate 71,763 of JAOWBW010000147.1, forward strand.
AATGATTGAACAACTCTCAAAGACAGTTGACTCCCTACCGATTGGGTATTGCATGTCAGAAATTGTGAATTGCCTCCAACAACGAGACATCGAACATTTGAATAACTCTCAATGATAGTTAGAGCCCCTAACGGTTGAAATGCCAAAACATGAAGTTGTATCGAAGCGGCAAATTGGATCAACATGAGATTCACTCTTCAAGTGCAACAAAAACTTCATATGCCTGATTCAGAGGCTTGTCCTATAACATGACTGGGGCTTCCATAGCCAACATCTGAGGTTGATCCTTGTGAGACACTGGGGCTTCAGCAGCCAGAATGTTGGAGAATGATATCAGAAAGGACAAATGGGGTTTTCTTCAGCCGATAACTGGGGTTGACCCAACCATAGCATCCGGAGATATACCGTTGAGTAGTCTTGATCAAATGGGTGTTTGGAATTGACCTTTTGAGTGTTCGCGCTAGGATTTTGGCTTTGATTCACCATATACATATCCATATTCCTCATTTTCACAAAAATACAAAAAGCAACAATAAAGTGCATAATCCATTTCATTCATGATTCTCCCTCTAGTCATTCATAAACTTTCAGTCATTAATTGATAAAAAGAAAAGTTTGAGATGCGAGCAATGCACATGTGTCAAATAAAAGAAAAATCAAATGCAAAAAAAATCATCATGCATAAAAAGTGAAATGTGACTTTCACCCTTCAAAAGAAAAATGGTTGCAAAATGAAGAGGGAATGTATTCTTGTCCCAATCTTTCTCCGAATCTCTCGATTTTAAAGATTTCAATCCATGTATGTGTTCTAAAACTTTTGTTGCACATGAATGACACTCTCGAGCACATTAATATTGAAGATATATTTTGCTTGCTCTTGGGAAACTCTTGCAGGTACACATCGCACACCCTGCCACATCGTGGTCCTCACAAGAAAGTCCATCAGCAACATCAATGTATATTTTTCTTGCTTGAGAAAATATCTTGCAGGTACACATCATCCATTCTGCCACATCATGGTCCTCACAAGAAGGATCCTCGACGAAGTCGACGCTCATGTTTCTGCATAGGGAATGAAATTTCCTAATGCCCTTTCTGCAAAATCAGTTCGAGTTGATAAAGTTAAACTATGTTGGTCTGATTCTCGAAAGAGATACATAGGCAGCTTGAATTTTCAGGCATGACCACATACTTGCAAAAAATCTTATACAGGTACGAAGTTGACATCACAACGAACCATATCATGGTCTTCACAAAAAGTTCCTCATCAACAGCGATGCTCAGGAAATGAGAATTCCCAATGGCTTTTTTAAAAATAATCAGTTCGAGTTGATAGATTCGAACTATGTTTGGTCTGATTCTCGAAAGAGATACGTAGGCAGCTTGAATTTTCAGGCACGGCCACATACTTGCAAAAATATTATGCAGGTACGAAGTTGGAACCACACAGCGAATCACATCTTGGTTTCACAAAGAGGTTTCTCATTGCAAGCAATCAAAATCCCACAACAATGGCAAAACCAAAGAGCTAACTTGCAGGTCACAACAGACAATGTTGATCGTGTCATTTCTCCTGATATACGTGAGACTTCAGTCAAAATTGAATGATTCCAACTTGGTATCAATTGCCAAGAGTCGCAGCGACTCCAAAAGCGGAGTAGCTTGATTATGAAAGAATCAAAAAAAACCTATTTGGGTGAACAGGGATCCAGAATGAGGTTGCAGTACTCAAAACGGTGCCGACGGACCACGCAAAGTAATGTTTCAGCGAATCCGAAAGCGGAGTAGCTTGATTATGAAAGAATCAAAAAACCTATTAGGGTGAACGGGAATCCAAAATGAGGTTGCAGCACTCAAAACAGTACCGATGGATCACGCGAAGCGATGGTTTATTGCTTGATAAAGCACAAAAATCTCATCACAGCAACTCAAAAGCTGAAGAATTTGGGCATGGCTCAGAATGCAGTGTATCCATGAAATTATCTTCATGATAGTAGTCTTGAAGTTCTCGTTATCAAAATCATTTTAGGCCGAGATGCCTCTTAAAGCTCTCAAAATCATTTTAGGTCGAGACGCCTCTTAAAGCTCTCAAAATCATTTTCGACCGAGACGCCTCTTAAAGTTCTCATTATCAAAATCATTCTAGGCTGAGACGCCTCTTAAAGCTCTCAAAATCAATTTCGGCTTGAGAAAATTTAGATCTCGCCATCAAAATTATGTTGTTCCTTCCCCCAGAGTCAGATGCGACTCATCTTGATGTTGAATTAGGTCACCTCCTAGATTTCAAAGTGTCCTCCCCCGAAGAGTCAGATGCGACTCGTCTTGATTCGAACTTAGGTCATCTCCCGGATTTTGAGATGTACCTCCACTCGGATTGTACCTCTCGTCAATCCTTGAGTAATGTTGATTTTAAACCTTGTCTTGATGTTGAGTCGGGTCCTCCCAGAACTACAACTCGACTTGATTCCCATGGAGGGATACGTAGGCAGTTTACCCCGGTAAACTCAGTCGCCCGTTCTCGCAAATTGTTGGTCAGTTCCAATCCCCAGAGTCAGAAGTATGACTCATCTTGATGTTGAATTAGGTCATCTACCGGATTCTGAGATGTACCCCACCCCCCCCCCCCCGCTCCGATTGTACCTTGCGTTAATCCTTGAGTATTGTTGTTCCACATTGGTCTTCTCGCCTGCCTTAGTTGTACCTCCCCGAACTATGTTTTGACTTGATTCCCATGGAGGGATGCGTAGGCAGTTCACCCTGGTGAACTCAGTCGCCCGTTCTCATAAATTTTTTCACATGTCAATTTCCTCCCCAGCAAAGAGACAACGCATCTCAATGCAACCCCCTGCATTTTAAATTTCAATAAAACCTAAACTATGATTGGTCTGATTCTCGAAAGAGATACGTAGGTAAACCGGGTATCCGGGACCGACCATTGCTTGTGATTGTTTGATTGCTTGTTTGAGTTAGAACTACGAAGGCTTGATTCTCGAAAGAGATACGTAGGAAGTCCTACTTTGGACCCAGCCGTTACACCCTAAACGAGATCATTTGTCTCTTAGTGAATCGTAGAATCCCCTTTACATTACAAGGAGATTCGACGAGGGGCTCTGTAGATACCCCGATCTCGCACCCCTTATCAAACCCCTTTTTATCGGTCTAAACCCTAAAATTGACCTAGAGCCCTCGATTTGGCTATGCGGAAGAGCCGTGAGCCTTATCGGTGCATCGAATGGATTAATGGACTTCAAATTCATGATCAGAGCGAAAAAACGAGTAAACAGGCATGTGCTTCAATTTTTGAGCTGCGGGACCCGAAACGGCGCCCACACCCTTAGAACTGCTCGTTTTAATCCATTCTGTGCACTTAAAAATATATTATTGTCATCCCTTACTCATTAACATATTTCAGATAGACGTACGTGACCATAAGATTATTTCAAGCAACTTTCATGTTGGGACCGCAGACAACCGAGACACCGTTATGCTCGCATTCGGACAAATCTTGGATTGTTACGGAACCAATACCAGAAGCAGAATTGTGGCTCATTCACGTCAAAGCATTCAAGCAAGAGTAATGATGCCCAACCACATTGTAGCAAGTGGATGAAAGTGGTTGGCCAAGTGGATAGAGAATGGTCTAATCGGAGCGCGACACGTGGCAAAGTCAAATCTCCCCGACCACCAGTCCAAGCCGTACGACTACTATGGGAGCTCCAGACCTGCAGTTTGTTCTTCAACAACTTGGCCATTCACATCAACTTTAATCCTTTCCCAGCTGCTCCTACCCGGGTAGATGGCCCCTAAAATGGCTCCTAAGCCTAGCAAGGGTGACCTAAGGTCATTTGAAAACCTCCCTCCTCCATATCACCACCCTCATCATCCATTTTACATAGGGAATTCATACACTTCATACATAGCACACCACAAGAGAGCCAAGCAACACACTCTCCATATCCAGCCCTCTTTTGCTCTCTCAAGCATCCATAACTCCCTCAAATCTCAGTCACTAAACCACCACTACACCACCATAGCAGCACCACAAAACAATCTCTAAACACAAGCCAAAACACTCACTCAAACACTCACTCAAACACTCAATTCAAATCACAAAGGCAAACACCTTAAGAAAAAACCAAAAAAGTCTTCCCTTGGAAGCAAAGGAAGCACAACCTAGGTAATTTTATTATCTTGTAATCTTCATATGTTTAAAATGTATATGATTATGTAGTTTATTTTGAGGTCTAGCCACTTTGTTAGGCTAGACCCCCATTTGATGTTCCAAGATACAAATGTTGACATTCTTATTGTTCTTCTTTCTAAATGATGATATACCATGATTAAATACTCAGATGGTTGTTTTCTTGTGTTGTTAGTACGTATATCTATGTATGCCCAAAGTTTCATGCTCATACCATCTCATTTGAGTGAGTTTTCATAGGTGTTTTCATGCCATTTGTATATTTCCAGCAGACTGTCCATCTGTACCCTTCTATCTTGTTACTCTGTTTATGCATAGCAAACGTGGTTTTTGGTCTTAGACCACAAACTATATTTTGTTCTAGACAAACATAGGAAGATGATAATGTAAATATTATATTTTTCCCGTGAGTAAAGACTGTTCTTTCCATTTATTGTTTAGGCTCTAGATCTGCAGATTTGTGTTTGTTCATCTCTGACATGAAAAAGTCAGATGTGTTTTGTGTAATTTAAACTTCCTTGATGGCCTTTAAACTCTCCATATATAAACTTTGATATGTTATGAATAACTTTCATGTTTAGTGTTCCCCATGATTCTCCCGATTTCATGATGCAAAAAGTGGATCTTTTATGGATGTATGAATGTCTGTCAGATCTGGCTGTTGAAAGTTCTATCTTGCATGACTTGTTTGGACACCATAACATGCTCCTAAAATGAGAGGAAAAATCAGGGTTGATGCTTGATGTTTTAGGAAGTTTTCATGACTTTACTTTCCAGATTGTGCAAGCAAAAGAGCAGGTACACAGGGAAGAAAAACACAGCAGTCCCTAAATTGACTTGGGACGGACTTTTAGACATTCATTTGATGGGATTTGTTTCCCTTTTTGTTCATCATTGTGCATTATAATCCCCCTCCCTTTTTATGTGTTTCCTTTACTGGATGTGAATGCTAAATAATTTTCTAAACCGAGTCGGAGTCCACCCAAACCGACTCTCATTCGTGAATTAAAGCAAACAATCCTAGAATAGGAAGACTCCCATGTATATGAGTTACCATTTTGGTTAGGGGCATAAAAGCAAGGCATAAAAGGCATAAAATTGAATCTACGTGGCATGCATGCTAGAGACCATCACGGGCGAGGAGAGTGCCTAACCCCTTCTCTTCTCGTAACTTAGCCCCCGAACTCACTTTCTCTAAACTAAAGGTTTTATCTTCGTTTTTCCTAAAATAAAATGAGGTGGCGACTCTTGACTGTTTGATTCCATCGAGAGAAAACCATTGTGTGGGACCGAGCGCATTTCCAAAAGCGCATTAGCACGAGGCATCACCCGAATCGCTTTCATGAGCGATCATTTCGGCGTGGCAACTTTCGAGCGCGGGCTCTCACAGTATGATACTCATTTCCCAAAGAACTTAGAAAACGAATATTTAGGTCTTTCATAGTATAAACCTTACCTAATGAAGCACATAAATTACTTACCTCGCAGAATCTGTCGTAGGCACTCCTTAGTGATTCACCATCTTGTTTCTTGAATGATTCAAACTCAGCAATGCAATCATAGAGTCTGTTGTCCTTCACTTGCTCATCACCTTCAAAGTATGCGAGGAGCTTGTTCCAACATTCTTGAGCCGTGGAGCACAAGTCAATGAGTTTGTAATACTTGTCATCCAAACCACAAGAGATAATGTGGCATGCTTTTCCATCTAGGGCGGCTGAAAGTTTGTCGTCCTCTGTTCATTCCTCTCTTGGTTTCTCAACCAAAGTTTCTTCAATCTGAACATGGGTTTCTTGTTCAGTGTCACGGTCAGCATGTTGTGTCAGCGGTGTGGAGGGAATAGATCGGTAGGTGGTTGAGACTTTTAAAGGAATGATTGGACCACCTTCTATGACCTTCATCAACTGGTCATCGATTGAGTTCATATACTTTATCATACGAGATTTCCAGACACTAAACTCGTTGACATTCAACAACGGAATGGTAGTGATGTTGAATGACTGCATGATTTTTCCTGCCATGGTATCGGCAAACAAGCTGCGAAGCTTGGAAATTTCTTTTAAAATTCCAAGCTCTGATACCAATTGTTAGGCCAAATTGGTAGGAAAATTGGCTAGAGGGGGGGGTGAATAGCCTAATTAAAACTTTTTTAAAGAAACACTTTATAAATGCAAAGTCACTTATCAGTTTGCAAACTATTATCAGTAAGCGCAGCGGAGAAGATATGACTTAGTTTAACTTACACAAAACAGTATGAAAAGGTTTTGAGAGCTTGGTTTAACACAAAGTGATTTCCAAAAGTTCAATGCAGTTTCAAGAGATTGATAAATAGAAATGATAATGAATCAGTAAGAACAAGTATGATCTGCCGGTGATAGAGTTCCAACCGGCAAGGACAAAGTAAGAAACAGGGGACACAATGATTTAGAGAGGTTCATAGTGTAAATACTGCTACGTCCTCTACCAAGTTTGGTCAGAACTTAGATTTGGGTTAATAGCACTATTAGATATCCCTAGTCTATTACAAGCATGGCTTTGCCGGATATAAAGACTAATTTCTAGAGATCACTAATGGATCGTGATACAAATACTGACCAAGTGTTTTTGAGCGGCAAGTCCAAGAGAACTTATCTCACTCAGGTGGGTGTGTGAATAACTCAAGCAACGAATTCCTTAGAATAATCTAGTTCGGTAATACTTAAAATGTTGATGAGTTTGTGCACAAGTGTATGTCCTAATAAATGTTCTAATGATTATCTGGACAGAATGTTTGAGCTTTCAATGAATGCTCTAAACAATCAACTCTCTTCAATGCACTAATTTCACCAACCTTCTTCAATGCTCTAAGTCCTCTATTTATAAGAGGAGTTAATGACTTGATTCTTGTGGAAGAAGGCTTGCAATTTGAATTTCCAGCTGGGTAGTTGAGGAGCATTAAATGTGGTATCTTTGGCATTAATGGCGAAGATATGTAGTATACGCATGCTTCGAAAATTCTGATGGGTAAAGACCCCTTTGTCTCAACCGGTTACCTGCAAAAGAAAGTAGAGACAGAGTAGAGCTAAAAATAGCTATGTGTCAGATGGCGCAGTAATCATGACTGAGCTGATAAACTACTTTCTGATAAGACAGTATAGAAAGGACAAAGACAATCGGTAAAGTTGACTTTAAGATAGAACGATGAAACCTGACTACCAGTAAAGTCTAGACTGTCCTTGCTGTTTGTCATGTTGTCGGAAACTTGATTGTGAACCAAGTAGCAAGTTGATCGGCAACTTGAATGCTGATCTGCTGATTTGATTACTGTTGTCCTCTAGCTGGTTTACCTTGTATTGAAGAGCTGTAAAAACACCTGTGCTGGTCACAAAGAATCCTAAGGGTACCTAAGAAGGTTCTAACAAAAATTGGGGGGATCCTAAGTGTTAACTATGATTGGGATTAAGCAATTCTATGTCCTATACATATATTTGAACAACAATTATGTATGGGACATCTTCCCCCTGGCGGACAAAGTAGCCATTTAGTGTCTTGCGGTAAGGCCTCAAATTGGGGATCTCATAGTAACGGCCTTCTCTGCTAGCGCGGGCCTTTTCATTCTTGACAGCTTGCTCGTATTTCAAGTCATCCTCGGATGGTTCATATCCCAAACCAAACTTGTTCTTGACAAATGGGACCTCTACAGGTTGCATTCTCCCTTGTTGGTGCTTCCCTAGGCCTAAACTGGGAAGGTAATTTATATTCCTCATCATACGGAGGACTTTGTGATTGCCGAGGGTCCATGATCCGTTTCCCCCTTCTTTGTCGATGGCGTTGATTGAGACGCCGGAGAGGGTGGAGTCTTCTAACCCATGTTGAACTTGGTGAACGGGTTCCCTATTTATGTGGATAGTGACGTTTTCTTCCATGACGGTCACTATTTCATCCCCATTTCTGAACTTGACACACTGATGGAGAGTCGAAGGAACGACATTAGAACTGTATATCCATGGTCGGCCCAAGAGCAAGTTGAATAAGGAAGGGACATCGAGCACTTGGAATGGGACGGACATGACCATGCTCCCAAATTCAATGTCTATTTCCACCATACACATGACTGTGCGGGCCGTGCTGTCGTAACCTCGGATTACTTGAGTAGAAGGCTTTATATCTGAACTCTTAAGCCCCAGTATGCTCATGATTCGGCCGGGCATTAGGTTGAGTGCGGAACCACCGTTAACCAGGACTCTTAAAACAGGTCTCCCCCTTACCCTTACTTTGAGATAGATGGCCTCATTATGATTGGACCCAAATGGTGGGAGATCCATATCGGCAAAAGTGATGACATTGCCAAAATGTATGTGGCCTATCATTGCAGTAAGGTCCTCGGGAGTTGTGTTGGGAGAGACTGATGTATCGTCGAGATTGCTGATGACAAGGTCTCGATGCTTCTTTGAAGATGCAATGAGGTCCCAAATGGATATATTTGCTTGAGTCTTTTTGAGTTGAACTAGTAACGGGTCTTCGGGAGTGTCGCGATTTTGCGATCTTTGAGAAGAGATGCTTGGTGCAGAAGTAGTGGGATTGCTTGCTATGACTCGTCCGGATCGAGTTAGCATGTTGACATTCCTATTTTGCTTCTTTTTCCTATTCTCTAGTACTTCCCTCATTACCTCATCATAAGTCACAATGTAGCAAGAATTATCAATTTCATTTATAACATTGGAGCCCTCATTCACAATTGGAATTGAATGAGTAGTCTCCTCAAACTCTCCTATCTCTATTACATTGACATCACCCTCATTGGGAACTATAAATTCTTTTTTGTCGATGAGGTCTTGGATAACATTACGGAGGACGAAGCATTCCTTGGTGAGATGGCCACTATGTTAGTGGTAGTCACAATGCTTGTGATGAGCATGGTTGGCATGTATTACATTGGGCTTGTACCCTTGGAGAGGAGTGACTTGCCCTTTGGCCTTGAGTGCTTTGAAGGCTTCGGTAATGGTCATGCCTTGAAGAGGAGTGTAGACACGATCATTTTGGAATTTCTTGCCTTGTGGTGGAGGAACCCTTTTGTAATTCCCCTTGTCAGTAGTGACGGCATTGACTGAAGCCTCTTTTGTGGATTTAGAGGCGGCCTTGTAACGGAAGCTAGGAGCAGTTTTCTTGATCTGCTTGAGCAAGTCATCCATTAGGACCCCTGCCTCATACAATTGAGAGAAATATGCGTAGCAAGCCCCACTTAGGTGGGTGCTGAGATCAATTTTTAGACACTTGAGGAAGATTCCCATTTGCTCCTTAGTGTTAGGCCTCTCAAAAATTTCAGAAAGCTTGTCATTCCACCTTCTTGTGAAGTCAATAAAAGACTCATTGTCCCTTTTGGTGGTGTTCTCGAGCTCTTTCTTGGTCGGGCGATGAGTGGTGTTGCCTTGGTATTGACTTTTGAAAGCAAGCATGGCAGCGTCCCAATCGAGACGGATTATGAGTGGGAGAGTTGCATATCAATCTTTTGCCACCCCCTCGAGAGTAAGAGGGAAGCATTGTGCCATTACTTTGGGAGAGGCCTTCTTTGGAAACATAGCCCATATGTAAGTCTCGATGTGTGCCATGGGGAAAGAGTTTCCCTTGAACTTGCTGATGTCGGGCATTTTAAACTTGTCGAGGAGAGCGGCCATCGTGCTCATGAGAATAGATGACTGATAAAGGCTTGTGTCGGGGCTTTTTCTCATGTTGAGACCGTTGAAGTGTCGGTCTATGTAAGCCATAATTGAATCAACCATCTTGTGATCTTTGTTCTCGGTGCTCGATTCCCCAATTTTATTGGTACGGGCAATAACATAAGGGCTCTCAAACAAGCCTTTGGTCCACTCGGACTCTTCATTATCCTCCTTGCCTTTACCACTTGAAAGCTTGGTGAGTTTAGCTTTCATTTGGTCCATCTCGGCTTCATGGGCTTCCCTTTGATTGTCAAGATGGGATTGCCAAAGGTCATCTTTGCTTTGGGCCTCCTTATTGAGAGTGGAGACTTGCTCTTGGAGAATCTGGACTATAGCTGAGAGTTGCTCAAGAGACATGGTGTTGTCGGTGTTGGAGCCGCCGGCCATTGATGCTGTTGGAGCTGTTGGAGTGATCAATTCATGAACAAGCCGGTTTGCTGAATCTTGGTGGACCCGGTAAGTACCAATTGGACCTAAATTGAAGAAGAGGCCCTTGTCAGTCTTGAGTAACACTTTCGGTCCGTGAAGAGGCTTAGAACACACAGTAGACACACGACTCAAACCACAAAATAAAAGGACTCTTTTTTTTTTTTATAAGTCGGAGGGACGGAGTCCCTTTTGAGGTTTCTAAGAAAATAGTGGAATTGTCACACTAGTATATAGAACTTCTTGCGGTCCCATATACTCATCAGATTCCACCACGTTTGTGATACCTACATGTGTCGGGATTAAACTAAATTAATGTAGTAAAGCATAGATGCGGGGACAGATTTTTATTTTCGCTTATTTTGTCCATGATAACCACTTGTTTCTCTTGGAAACGGCATGTATGATTTGAAAACATTAGTTTAGGGAAATCTCGGCACATGAAAAACCGACTTAGTCACGGAGTGTTAGACCTTAACTAGAATTGTGTTGGCTTGTGCTCGGCTAAAGAGAGGTTTAAAGGTCACCCCCGGCATGTAGTCACGAACTACGCCACTGGCTGAGGTTTACCGCTTCGAGAGAGTCAAGGTTAGGTGGAGCTTGAAACTCTCTAGTATGGGCCTCGACGGGTTTGGGGTTATGAACTTGTGCGACTCGATAGTGAGCAATTTATAAGAATTTGTGCACGTAGTGTGAGGTCCAACAAGTGACAAAACATTTTTTATTTTTTTTTTAAACAAAACGAAAAGCAAATAAGCACGTAATTTACAACTCTCGAATCACCCGTGCGACCGATAAAAAAAGCAAAAAATAAAACAGTTAAATGGTCTGAATCAGGCCTGATGCAAGCAACTGTGCCCACACCCCGTCATTCTGATCTGTTTTGGAACTGTTCCTGTTCTGGAAAACCACCCAGAAGCGCACGCCTCTGGCCTGTATTGTGAGATGCGCGCGCATGGCGCAGAGTCTCTGGGAGGCGCCCGCTTTTAGGTAAACCTGTCAGAGACTATGGACTCAGGGGATTGCCCTGGTCCTGAATGTCTAATGGAACCCCTGCAAAGATGATTAGTGTAGAAGAAAGAAGAAGAATAGGAAGAACATTGAGAAGCGGGCGACTCTGGCCTCTGATGTGGGATGCGCGCGCCTTAAGCCAAGAAGGCCAGAGGCGCACGCTTCCCCCATCAGGAACCAGAATGCCCAGAAAAGTGTAGACTTTGAACAAAAATGCAAGTTTAACCCTCAAACGTCCCCAGCGGAGTCGCCACTGTAGATACCCCGGGCGGAGCACCAACAATTGGCTAGAGCGGCGGGTCGTCCTAGGATGTCTATTTGTGTGCCACCTATGTTTTAGAGGAACATAAGAAAAACCTAATATTTAGCCTAAGTTTAATACGAAAACAGAGATTCTTGTTATGAGGTTCGGGGGTTAGGTTACGAGATGGGAAGTACTTAAACACCCATCTCGCCCAACTAATGTTGGTCTTGCTCGTTCAAAGTCTACATAAGTAAAATGTTCTTCCTATTCTTTGATAATGATAAAAGGGGGTTTGAAAGGGGTGTTTGAAATGTAGGGAGATAACTCCTTGACCAACTTCAATGGAATGAAGTGGCCTTTGGTGTCATGTCCCAAAATGGTTTTGGGTGATTGCACGTTTGATGAAAATAAGAGAAAAAGAAAAGAGATGAAATGGAGAGAAGGGAGAAAGATGAAGTTTTTACCTAAACATCAAATGACTTCAACACTTCTTGAAGAATTTCCTTAGAAATGCCTTGAAAATGGTTTGTGTATAGTTTTCTTAGTCACAAAAGAATCCTCTTTTCAATGGTGAATTAGAGGGGTTTATATAGGTGTAAAACTGATGTTTTTGTTGGGTTTCGTAGTAACATGCGCAACGGAATTTAGCATTTAAAATTTTGAAACCCAAAGCCATGGAACCGTTCATATGATTAAATCAAATACAACATAAGAATAAAGGAATAAACTAACCCTTGATGGCTATTAAATTCTCTTGGTCTTTGGTGGAGAAACTTGAGGACTTGATCACGATCACAAGGCTTGAACACGAACTTTGAAGATGATGACTTTCACCCTCTAGCGGTATCCATACTTAGAACGAATATCAAAGGAGCTTCTTTGATCTTGGTTGCTAGACCAAATTGTGAAACACTTTTTCACAATCAAAAGAACTATATGGAATTTATTTTGTGTATTATTTTGTTCCTCAACCAAGAATGTCTTGGAACAAAATAAACCCTCCCTCAAACTCTTTGAGACTCACAAAATCATTGCCTTTGAGTGCTGGCCGAATTTGGTCTTTTATACACAAGTATGACCTATTCCAAATAGGAAACTTGTGTCAAAATCCGTCCAAAATTCGTTTCCTAATCAAATTAGGAATCTGCCACCCGACATCACTGTGGGGCCGCCCAAAACCATCTGTGCGGTCGCACAATATTCTGAAACAAAACTGGTACAAAACTGAGATGAGTGTGAGGCCGCCCAATCCATTATGTGCGGTCGCCCACTTCTCAGAAAGTGCAGAATTTCCAAAATTCCAATGTAGTCCTTTTTAAAGATTCGTTCTATTGTGTGTGACCCTCTAGGATTATACTAAGTTGGCAATGAGCTCAAACATGATCCCATAAGATATGATTAGGTTCTAGCAAACCGTCATATCTACCCAAATAGTATAACTAGATACAAGTTCGCATTCCTCTTAGAATATGTCACAATCCATTTGTCCACGATGTCATTGAACACAAGTCATGGTCAAACAGTCAACTTGTTTTGTTCAATACTTTCTCGATTCCGAATATGTTGATAATTCAAATGCTATTGATCCAATCAATCCATTTGAGTCCGGCCGAACATTTCATCAACATCATTCCTATGAGAGGCCCAAGCTTGACATCTCTCCGAGGAGGGACAAATCCATTTAGCTTATTATTCTTCCCTACGTGAATCCGATTATGCCAATCATACCCTTTATAACTTCCCGGTTAAAGGTAGCGTTTGAATATGTCAAACATAATGTTCATCAAGTGGAAGACTATAATAACTTCATGTCTAAGGATTCAAATGACATAACTAATATGAGATATATGTTTGACATGGACCATGACATAAATCTCATACAGCGGGTCATGTCCAGTATCTTGTTCCAAACAAGTACCCATAAATCTAACATGATCATCGCATGATCATTTAGCCTTTATACTAGTGCTTAACAAGTACTAGGGACGGAGATTATTATAAGTAAACATGAACAATAATAATAATCAAAACATCTCTTTATTGATATGAAATAAATGATAACAATTACAACGTTTATTAAACGTGCCTAGGGCACCACTACCAACAATCTCCCACTTGCCCTAGGCCCAATTTCCCATGTATCTAATACCCATGGACCTAACATGACCATCATGTTTAGCTTGTGGAAGTCCCTTTGTCAGCGGGTCCGCAACATTGTCATCAGTAGGTACTCTGCATATATTTACGTCTCCCCTATCAACGATCTCTCGAATGATATGAAAACGCCTAAGTATGTGTTTGGATTTCTGATGTGCTCTTGGTTCCTTTGCTTGAGCAATAGCACCATTATTATCACAATAAAGGTCTATTGGATTAGCAATACTAGGAACCACTTCAAGTTCAGTTATGAACTTCTTAATCCAAACAGCTTCCTTTGCAGCATCCGATGCAGCAATATACTCAGCTTCTGTTTTAGAATCAGCGGTTGTACTTTGCTTGGAACTCTTCCAGCTTACAGCTCCACCATTTAACATAAACACAAAACCCGATTGCGATCGGCTATCATCTTTGTCAGTTTGGAAGCTTGCATCCGTGTAAGCATTTACAACGAGATCATCTTCCATTCCTCCATAGACCAAAAACGAGTCTTTAGTCCTTCTCAAGTACTTAAGAATCGCTTTTACAGCTATCCAGTGATTTTCGCCAGGGTCGGATTGGTATCTACTTGTCATGCTCAAAGCATAAGATACATCCGGCCTAGTACAAATCATGGCATACATGATGGACCCAATTGCCGAAGCATATGGAACATCATTCATTTTCTCACGCTCATCTTTTGTCTTAGGACATTGAGTCTTGCTTAGAGAAACTCCATGTAACACGGGCAAGGTGCCTCTCTTAGAATTTTCCATACGGAATCTTCTAATGACCTTGTCAATGTATGTACTTTGGCTTAAACCAAGTAGCCTCCTTGATCTATCTCTATAGATCTTAATGCCAAGTATATATGCGGCTTCACCCATATCTTTCATTGCGAAGCACTTTCCTAACCAAGTCTTCACAGACTGAAGTGTAGGAATGTCGTTTCCAATGAGCAATATGTCATCCACGTATAAAATAAGGAATAGCACTATGCTCCCACTAATCTTCTTGTATACACAAGGATCATCTTCGTTCTTGATGAAACCAAACTCTTTGACCGATTCATCAAAACGGAGATTCCAACTCCTTGAAGCTTGCTTCAATCCATAGATGGATCTTTGCAATTTGCATACCTTAGAATCTTGTTCAAAACCTTCTGGTTGTGTCATATACACATCCTCTTGGAGTTTTCCATTCAGGAAAGCGGTTTTGACGTCCATCTGCCATATTTCATAGTCATGATATGCGGCAATGGCAAGCAAAATTCTTATAGACTTGATCATTGCTACGGGTGAAAAGGTCTCATCATAGTCAATACCATGAACTTGCCTATAACCCTTCGCTACAAGCCTAGCTTTGTAAGTATGCACCTTCCCATCCATGTCAGTCTTCTTCTTGAAGACCCATTTGCATCCTATGGTTTTTACACCTTCGGGCGCATCAATCAAATTCCAAACTTGATTGTCTTGCATGGATTGTAATTCGGATTCCATGGCTCCAAGCCACTTGTCCGAATCAGGAGAAGACATCGCCTCTTGGTAGGTTGATGGTTCATCATTCTCAATGATTTCTACCTCATTACTATCCGTTACGAGAAATCCATATCTCTCGGGCTCGGATCGTAACCTACTAGATCTGCGAGATGCTTGTGTATTTTGAACAGGTTCCACAACTCCTTGTGGTTCTTGTTCTTGTTCCACTATTGGTTCAATGTTATTTTCTGGGTCTCGAATTTCTTCAAGATTTATTTTACTCCCACTGATTTCTTTGGAGAGAAACTCTTTCTCTAGAAAGACACCAGTTCGGGCAACAAACACTTTGTTGTCCTCTCGGTTGTAAAAGTAATATCCTTTAGTTTCCTTAGGATATCCCACGAAAATACATTTATCAGATTTGTGTGCTAGTTTGTCAGAGATAAGTCTCTTAACATAAACTTCACAACCCCAAATCCTCATGAAAGATAAACTAGGTTTATTTCCACTCCACATCTCATATGGAGTCTTTGGAACCGATTTAGTTGGAACTTGATTTAGTGTGAAAGCAGCGGTTTCTAGGGCGTAACCCCAAAAGGATATTGGAAGATCAACTTGACTCATCATTGATCGAACCATGTCTAACAAAGTCCGATTTCTCCTCTCAGACACACCATTCCATTGTGGTGTTCCGGGCGGAGTCAATTGTGAAACTATTCCACAATTCTTTAGATGATCGTCAAATTCTTGACTTAAGTATTCACCACCTCGATCTGATCGAAGTGCCTTTATACTTTTGCCAAGTTGTTTTTCTACTTCATTTTGAAATATTCTAAATATCTCAAATGCTTCACTTTTATGTTTCATTAGGTAAACATACCCAAATCTACTATAATCATCAGTGAAGGTTATGAAGTATTGAAATCCTCCCCTAGCATTGCTACTTAATGGTCCGCATACATCGGAATGTATCAACCCCAATAAGTCGCTTGCCCTTTCACCCAACTTGGTAAAAGGTGTCTTAGTCATTTTTCCAAGAAGGCACGACTCACAAGTATCATATGACTCTAAGTCACATGAACCTAAAAGTCCGTCCCCATGGAGTTTTGAGATACGCTTCTCATTAATATGACCAAGACGGCAATGCCACAAATAAGTATGATTTATATCATTAGGTTTAGATTTCTTATTTACATGATAGACATTATTTTCATTCTTGACATCCAAGATATAAAGGCCATTAAATGAATTAGCAATACCATAAAGCACATCATTTAAATAAATAGAAAATTTCTTATTCTCAATAAGAAACTTAAAACCTTCATTATCCAAACAAGAAATTGAAATAATATTTCTGCTTAAATCCGGAACATAATAACAATTGTTCAAAACAAGAATTAATCCGGAAGGTAAAGTGACTTCATAAGTCCCTACGGCTAATGCAGCAACTCTTGCTCCATTTCCCACACGTAGATCTACTTCACCTTCTTTAAGCAGTCTCCTATTCTTTAGTCCCTGCACATTTAGACAAATGTGAGAACCACATCCGGTATCCAATACCCAAGAATCAGTGGTAGAAAGGAGAATATCTATCATATAGATACCTGAAGTCGACGCAGCCTTGCTGCTCTTCTTCTTCTTTTGCTCTTCCAAGAAAGCCTTGCAATTACGTTTCCAATGACCAATTTCTTGACAATGGAAACATATTGCATCCTTTTGTGAATCGGGTTTTGCCTCAGAAGCCTTGGCAACCTTTGCCTTGCTTATCTTGGGTTTGACAACTTTTGCCTTACCCTTGCCTTTGGCACCAGGATTCTTCCCATCATGAACCAAGAGCACGGGAGAACCTTTCTCCACAATTTTCATCTCTGCAGTTTTGAGCATCCCATGCAACTCAGAGAGATTCTTATCCATTCCATGCATGTTATAATTCATTACAAACTGATTATAACTTTTAGGCAATGAATTAAGAATGAGATCCGTGGCTAGCTCCAATGGGATTGGATAGCCAAGTTTCTCAAGGTGCTCTACATAACCTTTCATTTTAAGAAAGTGAGGACTCACTTGTTTCCCTTCATTCATTTTACTAGTAGTGAATGCAACAATGGTCTTGTACCTCTCTTGCCTAGCTTGCTCTTGAAACATGGTTCTCAACTCCACGCCTATCTCATAGGCTTCCAAATGTTCCAAACTTTGTTGGAGTTTTGAACACATAGTAGCAAGCATGAGACAACTTACATCTCTAGAATCATTACGATGTTTCTTGTAATTGTCTCTTTCTACCCTAGGGGCAGTAGGCGGTGGTTCAGCGGGGAGAGGCCCATCGAGAATGTACAACTTATCTTCTTGCCTAAGAACGATTCTTATGCTACGGATCCAATCCATAAAGTTGGTACCATTCTCTTCGAGCTTATCCTTCTCAAGGATCGATCGCAACGACATTGATTGAGTGTTATTAGTCATTATCTACAAATATGCAAAAAAATTCCAAAATTTAATAAGTACCGGTTTTCATTAAAGAGATAAATAATGTATTTTTCAAACAAAATACTCCCACTAAATTATATAACCTTCATATACATCCAATGTATAATATAATTCAAATGGGTTAAGATCCAACTTTAATTTAATTTTAAGTCCGCTAAGGCGGATTACACAAAATCAAATTAATTAGGTAGACAACTCTTGTCAATCATATCTCATATGACTCTTAGTTCCTTTTATGAGATTCTTTAAGAAATCCAATTTCAAAAAGCATGTTAAACCTCATCTTTGCCTAGGCCCAAAACTGTTTTGACGCCCAATTAAGTCTAACCATTTTAAACGCACAGTTAATGTGTCCCGCTAGGGCGTGCCCACACTATCTATCTTGCTCATACATAAACAAATTTAATGCACCTCGCTAGGGCGAGTCTACATTAAAATCACTCATGTACTAACAAGTGTTTTAATCATGGCATGGCAATAAGAGACTTAAAACTTTCTTTGAAGGTTCATCACATATAGCATATAACACATTTATGAGCACATGATATAAACATGTTACACATCAAGTTTAGCCACTAAATTAATCTCCATTAATTTAAGCATGGTATTTATGTGTCATTAGTTTCTCTATAATTATGAGGATGAGACTATTTCAACTTTGGTTATTATTTCCAAATCAAGACAACAAGAAGTGCGGTCGAACTAAGCCATTAGGCAACCACAATCCCGCACTAATTCAAGAAACCAAGAAAGTAGTCCATGTGGCCGAAACTAAGCAATAGATGGTCTCGATGAACGTAGGCCAATTGCATTCACAATTCCACATGGATCTCCAATCATTGAATCAAGAACTTTGTTTCTCAATTTTAGCAATTATGAACTCTTCATAATTCTAACTTCGTTTTATCTTTGAAACTTTGATTGCGATCAAGTTTGGGAAACACAATCTCGATGAACGCAGATTAGCCATCCAAACCTTGAACCAATCTAGGAATCACAAGACTAAAACAAATAGGAAGATCAAACCCCAAGATCCACACACAAACCAACTACCGAAAACCCATTCCAGATCAGCAAGTCTGGTCTGGTTCTGTTACTGGTTTTGTTGAACCTCTCGAAAATTCCAAATTCTGATTTTTAACCAAAATCAGACAATCTGATCCTTATGTACGGCCGCCCAAAACTCACTGTGCGGTCACCCAAACATGTGCGGTCGCCCAAGTGATTTTGTGCGGTCGTCCAAGATGATCAGAATGTACAGAATTTTGAAGTTCGAAAATTTTGTCTCAAAATCGTTTTTCCCCGATTATTAAAACTTTGATCCAATCAAAAATTAATAATCAACAATTCTGAATCCACCATAATTTATTTATTGCGATTGAATCGTGCGATTAAAGTTGCAAAACAATAAACCACATAAAATCACATAACACATAAACATCACATATTCCAATATTCATATCATGCAAGGCACATAAACAATTTATATACACATAACATGATCTAGGTATTGAAATAATCAACATGAACGGGGCTCTGATACCACGGTTGGGTTTCGTAGTAACATGCGCAGCGGAATTTAGCATTTAAAATTTTGAAACCCAAAGCCATGGAACCGTTCATATGATTAAATCAAATACAACATAAGAATAAAGGAATAAACTAACCCTTGATGGCTATCAAATTCTCTTGGTCTTTGGTGGAGAAACTTGAGGACTTGATCACGATCACAAGGCTTGAACACGAACTTTGAAGATGTTGACTTTCACCCTCTAGCGGTATCCACACTTCGAACGAATATCAAAGGAGCTTCTTTGATCTTGGTTGCTAGACCAAATTGTGAAACACTTTTTCACAATCAAAAGAACTATATGGAATTTATTTTGTGTATTATTTTGTTCCTCAACCAAGAATGTCTTGGAACAAAATAAACCCTCTCTCAAACTCTTTGAGACTCACAAAATCATTGCCTTTGAGTGCTGGCCGAATTTGGTCTTTTATACACAAGTATGACCTATTCCAAATAGGAAACTTGTGTCAAAATCCGTCCAAAATTCGTTTCCTAATCAAATTAGGAATCTGCCACCCGACATCACTGTGGGGCCGCCCAAAACCATCTGTGCGGTCGCACAATATTCTGAAACAAAATTGGTACAAAACTGAGATGAGTGTGAGGCCGCCCAATCCATTATGTGCGGTCGCCCACTTCTCAGAAAGTCCAGAATTTCCAAAATTCCAATGTAGTCCTTTTTAAAGATTCGTTCTATTGTGTGTGACCCTCTAGGATTATACTAAGTTGGCAATGAGCTCAAACATGATCCCATAAGATATGATTAGGTTCTAGCAAACCGTCATATCTACCCAAATAGTATAACTAGATACAAGTTCGCATTCCTCTTAGAATATGTCACAATCCATTTGTCCACGATGTCATTGAACACAAGTCATGGTCAAACAGTCAACTTGTTTTGTTCAATACTTTCTCGATTCCGAATATGTTGATAATTCAAATGCTATTGATCCAATCAATCCATTTGAGTCCGACCGAACATTTCATCAACATCATTCGTACGAGAGGCCCAAGCTTGACATCTCTCCGAGGAGGGACAAATCCATTTAGCTTATTATTCTTCCCTACGTGAATCCGATTATGCCAATCATACCCTTTATAACTTCCCGGTTAAAGGTAGCGTTTGAATATGTCAAACATAATGTTCATCAAGTGGAAGACTATAATAACTTCATGTCTAAGGATTCAAATGACATAACTAATATGAGATATATGTTTGACATGGACCATGACATAAATCTCATACAGCGGGTCATGTCCAGTATCTTGTTCCAAACAAGTACCCATAAATCTAACATGATCATCGCATGATCATTTAGCCTTTATACTAGTGCTTAACAAGTACTAGGGACGGAGATTATTATAAGTAAACATGAACAATAATAATAATCAAAACATCTCTTTATTGATATGAAATAAATGATAACAATTACAACGTTTATTAAACGTGCCTAGGGCACCACTACCAACAGTTTTTTGTGTCAAAACGAGGTCACAAAGAAATCCTTCCTGGGCAAAATCATGTAAAATGAGCAAGGGAGGGATTCCTGGACAGAATCTGTAACTGACATCCAGATGCGCGCGCTTCCTGCCTTGGTGGCAGGACGCGCGCGCTTCTGACCCCAAAGGGCGGAGGCGCGTGACTACAAGATGGCTTTTTTGACAGAATGGACTGGAAAGTCAGCCCTGTTATTCAGTTTAGTCCCTAGACATAACGAAGTTAGTCAGGAACTTAACGAAAGTGATAGAAACTAACAAGAAACACTTAAAATAGGGAGAAGCAGAAGATCAAACGTGCAGTCGGGTCAACGGTCCAAGGCGGGGTGTCTACAGCAACTAATGTTGATTTTGGAAATCAATAACAATTGTTTTAGAAACAATAAATTATAGAAAGGTAAAATTATTTATTTTGTGATCCATGATCATCAAAATACAATAATCAATGAAGCAAAATAATTCCTACGAAGAAATCATTTCTTCACCATGCCTTGGGTCTAGCAATCCAGATCAAGAAGGTGTTCTTGATATCCGTTCGACGTGTGGATACCAATAGAGGGTGTTTGCGTTAGCATCTCAAAGTCCGTGTTCATGGATTCGATCTTCAAGGGTATATTTTCTTTCATCTTGTGTTTTATTTAATCAACATGCACGGATCCGGGCTCATGGGTGTTTGATTTACATGTTTTATTCCGCTGCGCATGATGTATCAAAACCCAACATTCCAGTACTTGTTCACCAACAAGTACCCATAAGTTTAATTTGTATCAAATACACATGATCATCATATGATCATCGATTAAACTTATACTAGTTCTTCATAAGTACTAGGGACGGGGATTATTATAATAAATATACAAAACATATAATGATCCAGGTTGTTATCTCCATAACAAATGAGAACATGACATAACATGAGGCCTTTCTCAAGGGCCTAGGGCATAATCTCCAACAATCTCCCACTTGCACTAGGCCCAATCAACACGTATCCAATACAATTGAGCTTAACTTATGACCATCATAACAGAATGTGGAGGATCTTATGTTAGAAGATTATCCTTGTTATAATCATAATGTTTGAGAAACATAATTCTTGATCCAAGATTGTGAATCAAAGATCAAGAACACCAAAATTCATATAGCCTTTGAAGATTATAAAAGTGTTTTCTAATGGGTCTAGCAACTCAGATCTAGAATGGTTCTAGATATTCAACCGCGTGTGGATACACATAAAGGATACTTGTTTTAGCATCTTAAGTTCATGTTCCTGTGATCGTGATCCAATGAACGCGAAGAACGAGGAGATCAAATCTAAAGCTTGAAGACTTGAAGATTTGAAGATCCGAAAAATTTAAACGCTCTACAACGGTTAGTATTCTAAATTCATCTTGCTATTAATTTAATCATCATGAATGGATCTTGGGGCTTAGGGTTTTGTTTATTTTATATTGCCGTCTTCCGTTGCGCAAGTTGCCTCAAAACCCAACAGTGGTATCAGAGCCCCGTTCATGTATGGTTATTTTAATATTATCATGTTTGATATATGATTTGATTATATGATCTAGCATGATAGAATTTAGAATAAGGGATTTATGTGAATTGTTTGGTGAAACAATTATATATTTGATATAGTATGATTATGAACAAGGTTTTCAAGTTGCTTGATTAATATGATTAATCTATTTATCGGATCATCAATTTCTTTAATTAGATTATTGAATTGATGATTCTTGATCTTCAAGAACAAATTGTTTGTTCTTAGGGTTTGATGTTTATGATAATTTGATTATCATAAATAGTTGAATTCCTAAAGGATCAAGATTTGATAAATTGTGATCGTGCGGTTCGCATGCAATACACGTTTTGTGCAGAATTTTTGTCCAGAATTTTTGTGCAGATTACGTGCCGCACACGTGCAGTCCAGAATTTTGTGCAGAATTTTTTGTGTAGTTCGCGTGCAATGCACGAATTCGTGCAGATTTTTCGTGCAGTTCACGTGCAGATTTCTGAATTCGTGATTTTCAGACTTGGAGATGCATTGTAGAATACGTATTGTTCATAGAATTGGATTCTATGAAGTAATGCATTCTTAATAGAGTTAGACTCTATGAAAGAAGTCATTATTCAATATGTATTACACCTAGAGTGGAACTCTATGAAAATCTAAAATTCATAATTATATTCACATAGTATCCATCATTAATTAATTGGATTAATTATACATTTGTTATGCGCGTTACTATATGAAAAGAACCTTCTTAAAAATTTAAGTCATGTGTCAATCCACTATTAAAACACTTGTGAGTACACCGGGTTGTTTTATGCAGGCTACGCCAAAGCGAGGTTCATTGATTCTATCAGTGTATGAGTAAGATGAGTGAATCAGAGCTTCCTGTACGTTTAACGTGGTTTGACTTAATTAGGCTATCAAAACAGTTTTGGGCCTAAGGCACAAGATGAGATTAAAACATGTTTGACATTGGATGTCTAAAATAATCTCATAAAAGATCTAAGGGTCATATATGATATGATTGATAAGAGTTATCTATCTAAATAACTTGGTTTTGAGCAGTCGTGCTAAAGCCGACTCAAAATTGAGTGAAATATGGATCTTAGCCTACATAAATTATATTATACAATTTTTGTATATGAAGGTTATATAATTTAGTGGGAGTATTTATGAAATACAATAATTATCTCTTAAATGATTGGTATAAAACATAGGTGTATATTTATTTGCATATTTGTGTAGAATATTATCTTAAACTTTGATTATGTTTGTTACTGCGGTCTGTTCTTTAAAAGGACAAAGTTAAAAGAGAATGAAATAAATTTATTTGATTGAATCATGAGCTTAAGAATTGTTCTAAAGCAAGAACGGAGATTATACATTCTTAATAATCCTAAGTAACCTAAATTGCAATATTAATTTGATTAATATATTCCGTAGGATCATCAAAATTTAATTTGATTATCATGTTGATGATCTTGGATTCATGAATAAATTGTTTATTCTGGATTTTGATGATCATGATGATTCGATCACCATGAACACCAAATCCTAATTGAATCATGGAAAGCAATTTTGAGGTAAATTTTGGAAATTTAAAATCTACCGCTTTTATGATATATATTTTGAGTTGAATTTGATTGTCAGATGGCTGGTTTTTGAAACTGTGTTTCCTGAAATTAAATGTCAAGTTCAAAACTATTTTCGGTTGAATCTAGTTTCAGATGGCTAGTTTACGAAACCATGTTTCCTGAAAAGTGATGTCAATTTAAAATTCAGATAAACTGAAATCAGAATCATGAATTGTTCTTGATTGCTGAAATGAATTAAATTGATGAGAATAGAATTTAGAAACAAGACTGTAGATACCCTGATCTCGCACCCCTAAAAACCCACCTTGAATCGGTCTAAACCCGAAAATTGACCTAAAACCCTCGATTTGGCTGTGCGGGACTGCCGTGAGCCTTATCGGTGCATCGAATGGATAAACGGACTTCAAATTCATGATCAGAGCGAAAAAACGAGCAAACAAGCAAAAATTTCGTTTTTCGAGGTGCGGGACCAGAAACGGGGCCCGCAACCCCCCGAACTGCTCGCCGTTATCCATTCTGTGCATTAAAAATATATTATTACCTTTCCTTGCTAATTGACATATTTCAGATATACCGGCGTGACCACAAAATTATTCCAAGCAACTTTCATGTTGGGCCCGCGGACAACCGGGACACCGGAGCGCGCACGACGGAGCGGAAAGCCGGAGCCAGAAAAATGGTTATCCAAATTGGAAAATATCTCAAAATATCTTATCAACTGGTCAACAAGAGCAAAAAATATATTATTGTCGTTCCTTGCTCATAAAAATATTTCAGATATACCGGCCTGACCAGAAAAATATTCCGAGCAACTTTCATGTTGGACTCGCGGACAACCGGGACACCGGAGGTGCGCACAACGGAGCAGTTACAGAGCGAAAAGCCGGAGCCGGAAAGATGGTTATCCAAATTGGAAAATATCTCAAAATATCTTATCAACTAGTCAAGAAGAGCAAAAAATATATTATTGTCGTTCCTTGCTCATAAAAATATTTCAGATATACCGGCCTAACCAGAAAAATATTCCGAGCAACTTTCATGTTGGACTCGCAGACAAACGGGACACCGGAGACGCGCACAACGGAGCAGTTGCGGAGCGGAAAGCCGGAACAGAGATAAGGAAGATGACTTTAAGCCTTAGTCAAGAAGGATAGATGATGAATCCACCAATTTACAACCTCCCCCCCTCCAAGTTACAACCAATTTACCACCTCCCTCCTCCTATATACACCACTCTCATCCATTTCAAAAAAAAAGAGACACAAAAACAAAAAGAAAAAAAACCCTACCATCCTTCACTCTCATTCTCTCTCAACAAGAACACCACCACCACACCATCACCACACCACCACTCATACACCACCCCTACACCACCCATAAATCACCAAACAAACCACAAAAAACACATCAAAGCCAAAACTTTGATCAAACACAAAGCAAAAAGAAAAGAAAAAGTCTTCCCTTGGTTGACAAAGGGAGCACCCACAATCTCAAAAGCTAGGTAAAACTCTATGTAAACCTTGGCTCTTTAGATATGTAAGCAATATTGGGAGTGGTTTGGAACCTAGTCAAATAATGACTAGGTTTCCTTCATCTTCCATGTTTTTTTTAGCTTTGTAAAGCTTTGTTTATGTATATAAATGATGATCATGTGATGCTAATACTCAGTTTATTATGTTTATATATGTTCATAATAGTCATAATATTCATATGCTTTAATTTGTGTATGAAAATGTTCATGTTTCTCTCAAAGGGCGTAAATCTGCCCTCTTTGGTTTTCCTTCATGATCATGCATGTGAAAATCATTATTTGTTGAGAAATAGCTCTTGGATAATGTTGTTAACATGTTAAATATCAAAGTCCTTGAGTTTCATGCCTTGGTTTAAAGATATAGTAGTGTTTTGAGGTCTATAATCATGCCTCATATAATCAGTTTTTACTTTCTGTATAGAGTCTTGATTTTGATGAGCTTGTAAATCCACGCTAGATTGGTTTTCTGGTTTAGGTCAAAGAACAAAAGTTGTTCATAACATGTTGAAATATATGATCCTAAAGTTTCATGTTCATATTCCATGCCTAAATCATATTTTCATGCATAAATTTGGGTCTCAGTGATTCTGAGTTGTTTATTCACTGTGGTACCTTGCTGTGTTCTTGGGCTTCAAAATTGATGAAAAATAATTTTCTGGACAAAGATAAAAACATGGATTTTGTTCTACACGAACTCAGGATGATTATAATATTTTTTATACATTTTTTGGATCACTGTAAGCGCTCCTCTCAAACATATGTTTCAAACTCAAAAATTCAGATTCTGAACTTCCAGTTTCTGACATTGAAATGTCATAAACCTTTTGAACCACTAAAACTCATCCTATGAACTCCAAATTTTGGTATCTTCATGTTTTATTCGTGGTATTAAACTTTTTTTCTTTGGGTTTTGTCATATTCCCAATCTAAGATGGTGAAAATTGGTGATAAACATGCTAAGGTTTCTGTTTGCCTTTTCTGGGCTGAATTTTGTGATCAACTTTATTGTATGTGTTTGGGGCCTAAACTTGGTCCAAAAAGTCTACAAAAACTCCCTTGTGATCCCTAGTATTCAGGGATTAACCCCCAATTTTTATTTTTGGAATCGGATTGATTTTAGGACAGGTACGACGGCTCGGGGACGGAAAGTGTCACCGAAATCAACAAAAGCACCGTCGAGGATATTTATTATTATTTGTGGGATTTGTCTCCCCTATTTTTTTGTATATGTGTAATTGTGTAATATCCCCTCCCGTGGATGTATTATTGCTTGATATGATCAAAACCATTCTTGAAAACCAATCGGGGAATCCACTCAAACCGAATTCCCGGTTGTGAATAAAAATGAAACTTCCTAGAATAGGAAGACCTCCATATATATTTCATCACCATTTTTTGGTAGGGCATAAAATCAAAATTAAAAGGCATAAAATTGAATATAAGTGGCACGCATATAGAGACCATCACGGGCGAGAAGAGTGCCTAACCCCTTCTCTTCTCGTAACTTAGCCCCCGAACCCATTTTCTCAAAAAAGGTTTTTTCTTCATTTTTCCTAAAATCAAAATGAGGTGGCGACTCTTGCAATCAAATCGCAGCATCAAGAGGAAACCATTGTGTGAGAACCGAGTGCATTTCCTAAAGCGCATCAGCACGAGACGGGCGCGAACCGCTTTCACGGGCGGTCATTTCGCGGTGATCCGATCATCTCGGGCGCGGGCTCTCACAGTGGCGACTCTGCTGGGGACTTGTTTTAAAAGTGGGGTAGACTCTAAATCTTTGTGTGTGCCATGCTTTATGTGCCTTACTTGGGGTGTATATATCTATGCCCTAACCTCTGTTTTGCAGGGGCGTTTTTTCGCTTATCTTATTTGTATATATATATATGCATTGCGTGGTGAGTGATTCCCCAAAAAAGGGGTAAAACAAGTAAAAAAAGAAAAAAATGATTTTCTTGTTTTCTTTACGTGCTTTCAAAATGATTTTTCGAACTCATAGATACCTCACACACATGCACGTTTTTTGAAAAGCGTCTTAGAATCTCAAACCCGAGACGGTAAACCTGGGGCATAAGGGAGCTCACTTGCCTTCCCCATAGGGTCAACGGTATACTGTTTCCCCCTTAGCAGCGCCTACGGTCGCTGTGATGGGTGTAAGCCAAGCTTCAAAAGCCGAAATGCGATGTCCATATTCTTTCGAAAATAACACGTCACAGACTTCATGTCGGTTTTTGTCTAAACAATTTTACTTCAATCCTATGAATTCCCAAAAGGTTATAATCGACCTCAATTGTGGATATCATGTTGAAATTCTTGGATTGACTTGAAATTGTCAAGACCCTCACATAGACCGTAACCGAATGGTGGATCCCAGAAAGAGTATAGGCCCTTCGCTAGGGGCTCGGACGGCCAATAGTACAGTACAGGTGAAAAACGTTGGTCCTATACTTTGGATATGGTATCCACTATTCCAAGATTCATGCAAAAACATGTCAAAATAAAGCAAGTGCTTATCCGACATTCTAGGATTGATTTTGATTTTTGAACTCCTTTTGAATCAAACTCGGAAAATCTCGATCCTTTTCACTCTCTAAACAGCCCTAAATACCATCCCTTTCAGATACTCTAAGCCTGGCATCTACTTGGAAAGGGGGAGCTAGAAACAGTAAGGGGAGGTTGATCCGAGTTGCCGAGATAGTGCTTGTAACCGAAGAAGCTATTGCAATGGCCCAGGAAGGAAATGAGGAAGCCTATGTGCCGCCACCAGGTCTTCAAGCATGGTTGGAGCAGAATGTGTTGGGTCAGATGAGGATTCAGCAAGATGAGCTACTGGCTACACTTGTGCAGATGCAGAATCAGAATAGTAATGGGGCTCCCAATGGCAACCCCAACAGAAATCCCAATGGCGATCCGAACGTTAATCAGACCGGAAATGGGGTTCCCAATCCTAATCCCAATGGCAATACAGGTCCCAATGGAAATGGCATCCCTACCATCAACTTGAATCCTATTGGTAGCAACACCATCGGCCAGAGTCATCACAAGAACATCCCTCCTCAGGGTAATGTGGCTCATCCAGACTTCAATGGCACTCACCAGCCCTTCATCCCGAATCCAGCAAATTTTGCTGTGCATCCGTCTCAGTATCCGCCTGATCATAATGCCTTTGCTCAGTATATGCAGACTCTGTATCCGAATCAGCAGCCCAACGCTTATGGTGCGTTTGCTAGCGGTGCCTCTCAGATTAATCAAGGAACTTCCCAGGGGCAAGATCCTAACCTAGTCCGCCAAATGGAAGAGTTCTACAAGGGTGTCCCATATGTACCCCTTACTAAAGATGAGATTGAAATGAGCGAAATGAAAGAAATGTTGAGAAAGGTCATGAATAAAGGGGAGTTTTCTGTAGATTCCTTGAAATTATCTCCATTTGTTGTTCTGCCTCCTAAATTCAAAATGCCCGATGTGGAGAAATTTGACGGTACAGGTTGCCCAATGGCCCACCTGAAATCTTACGCTCATGCAATGCAGTCTCGTGGGGCTAATGTTGGTGCGATGGCCTCCAACTTCCATCTGACTTTGGTAGGAGCCGCTAAGCAGTGGTTTATGACTGTGGATGCCAATCTGGTTGATGATTGGGGGAAGCTCGTGGATGAATTCCAGAAGCGATACAAAGATAACTCCAACTGGGAGAAGAGCCGTCGTGACCTCGATTCGTGTGCTCATCGTGAGAAGGAATCATTTTCTGAATTTGCAAGTAGGTGGAGGAAGAAAGTTGCTCAAACTCTGGAGAGGCCTGACAGTGCCGAGCAAACTCGTATTTTCCTTAAGAATCTTCAGCCGGTGTATGCAGATAAGATGAAATATCTCCCGTTTCCAGATTTTGCTTCTATTCTTGATGTGGGTTCTCGTATTGACGAAGATGTCCGAATTGGGGTGATCAAGCTAGATTCTTCTCCTAGCTCCTACAGATTCCGATCCGCTGCTAAAGCCCCGGCACCAGTTGTGAACAATGTTTCCATGACCCCTGCTCCTTTTTGGAACAGAAATGTGGGACCAAGCCGGAGTAGCTATAATAGGGCACCTCCGTGTTATAATCAAGACGGGTCTGTGAACTCTGTCACCGATCAGCGAAGGAATGGTGGAAATCGGAGAGATCGCCATTTTGATAAATTCAGCGCTCCATTGTCTACTATCTTTCAAGGATTGGTCGCCCAAGGAGTACTAAAGCCGATAGAAGGATACCGCCCGCCTAATCCGCCTCCTAAGAATTGGGATGCAAGTAAATATTGTGCATACCACGTATCACCTGGTCATGCGACAAATGAATGTTGGAGTTTGAGACACACTCTGCAAGACATGATAGACGATGGACTCATTCAGAAGCCGCCCCAACCAAATGTGGTGACTAATCCCTTGCCAGGGATCCATGTGATCGAGTTTGAAGGAAACTACTCAAGGACTAGTTTCATCGTTCCGAAGAAAGCTTTGAATTACACTGTAACTCCTGTTATCTCCGAAGATTTTGAATGCCATATGATCTCTTGGGATTCGATTTTGTCTAGTGCTAAAGTTGTTAAGGAGCAAAAGGCCCCTGTTAAAAAGGCCACTTGGGTTGGCGGAAATGTGAATCACCTCACTCGCTCGGGAAGAGCCTATCAGCCTCCAAATCCCGAGGCAAGTGAATTGGGAAAGGATAAAGAAGAAGTCCCCGCTCAGAAAGAGAAGGTCGCCGAGAACCCGGTCTTGACCCAGTTAAAGAAAACCCAGGCTAATATATCCATTTGGGGTTTGCTCTCGTCTTCACAGGACCACCGAGACGTGTTGGTTAAAGCTCTTGCTCAAGCTGTCATCCCGATCGAGACTTCTCCCAATGACCTTGTCCACATGATCGGCAACATTCATTTTGGGAATATCATCACTTTTACCGATCTCGATTCACCAAAAATTGGTCTTAATCATGTCGAGGCTCTGCACATCACAGTTGGGGTCGGAGGTGAGCACTTAGCTCGTGTTTTGATCGATAATGGCTCCTCAGTAAATGTATGCCCCGTGCATGTTCTCACAGATTTGGGAATCAAGATAACTGATTTGGCCCCATCTTCTCAAGTGGTTCGTGCTTACGATAGCACCAGTCGCTGTGTTCTGGGTGTTGTCCTTCTCACTCTCACCATTGGCCCTCTTGTCATGCCGATTGAATTTCAAGTGATTGATATCAAGTCCTCATTCAGTCTACTCTTGGGACGCCCTTGGATCCATGGAGTAAGAGGGGTAGCTTCCTCCTACCATCAGTGCATCAAGTTCATCCACGACAATCATGTAGTGGTAGTTCATGCCCAAGATGATACGCAAGTTCATGACCTCCCGATTTTGGGAATTGAGCACAAAGATACTGGCATCTTCTTGAGTGGTTTTGAAGTGATCCCACAAGCTCGGATCCATGCTATTGAATATGTCAAGGAGACCGATCTAATTGGTAGAAAGCGGACCAGGTATGGAGACGCAATGGCCTTGAATATGGTCAAGAAGATGAAGTTCCTGCCTATAATGGGGCTTGGAAAAGAGCAATAAGGGTGTATTGAACCTATCAAGGATGATGTTCCATTTTTCTTCCTTCCTTTTGGGCTTGGCTACAAACCGACTCCTGCCGAAATCGCCGAAGCTGTACGTCAGAAAAGGGAGAGACAGACTGCTATCAAAAGTGGAAGGACCTATAAGCTCCCCCCACTCCGTCCTTATGAAAAGTCCTGGAAGGGATATTTTGTTTGCAAAGTTGAAGATGTCGCGTATGTTATGCCTTTTGAGCCAGTTTTTGGCATTAATGAAAAGCCTCATGCTGGATGGGAAGTATTTGAGAATATCAAGATGGTCGATGAAAACTTTGATGTGGGCAGTTCCTATAAGCAACTGGACCCGATTATTCCGTGGAATATTGATGAAGAAGATGATGTCTTCGGGTTGTTTGAAGGAATTGGTCTTGAAGACGGATATGTAGTTATGATCGATAAATGGTAATGGTGAAGCTTATGACCCGGTGAAGCACCTCAAGCCGGCAGTGGCACCACTTAATAACTGGTCCAGAACCACTGGCCCGCTCGCTACTACTGACACTCTGGTGGAGCAGTTTGGTTATGTTCGCCCTGATGGCCCCGCTTTTGAACCCTTTGTGCTATCTAATGTTGTTTCCGGGACTCCCGAAGAGGACCTCGACGCAGTCGCCGAGCTTGTACTCCCCTCTTTTGTGAATGAAGTTTCCTCTATTTCCGCTTACTCCTCGGTTGCCAATATTTTAAAAAATGATTTAACAAATGAAAATTTAACAACAACTAAAGTTAATCATGAATCTTTAAAAAACATAAGTCAAGATGAAAAAGACTATTTAATCGAGTTAAACAGATTAGCAAAACAGCGTGGGGAACGAAAATTAGAAGCCTGTGGGGAAAATCTGTCTACCATCAATCTGGGGCTGAATGAAGAAGTCAAAGAAATGAAGATCGGGAGCTTCATGCAAGGGGCTGACAGGGAACAGCTGATCAGTTTACTCAAAAAATTTGTTGATGTGTTTGCCTGGTCGTATGAAGACATGCCAGGGTTAGATCCGACGATCGTGGAACACCGAATTCCTACCTTTCCTGACGCCAAACCGGTCAAGCAGAAACTACGCAGAATCAAGCCGCAGTGGGCCCTTCAGGTTAAAGAGGAGATCGAGAGGCTGCTACAAGTAGGCTTCATATGAGTTGTGGAGTATCCCCAATGGTTGTCCAATATGGTCACAGTTGAAAAGGCGAACGGCAATGTCCGAATATGTGTTGATTTCAGAGACCTCAACAAGGCTTGCCCGAAGAATGATTTCCCGTTACCAAATATTGACATTTTGGTAGACTCGGTTGCAATGCACAAAGTGAAGTCGTTCGTTGATGGAATGGCGGGTTATAACCAAATTAAGATGGCAGTAGAAGATCAAGAGAAAACTTCCTTCATCACCCCGTGGGGGACGTTCTGCTATACTGTGATGCCTTTCGGTCTTAAAAATGCCGGAACCACTTATCAAAGAGGTGCTACGACCCTTTTTCATGACATGATCCACAAAGAGCTTGAAATCTACGTGGATGACATGATTGTGCACTCAGTTGAAGAAGGCGCTCAGCATCTGATTGACCTCAGAAAGTTCTTCGAAAGGTTGCGGAAGTACCACATGAAATTGAATCCTGCTAAATACACATTCGGTACTGTCCGAGGCAAAGTCTTAGGTTTCTTGGTAACTGAAAAATGGATTGAAGTCGATCCCGACAAAATAAAGGCCATCACAGAAATGCCTCAACCTCGAACTCAAAAAGAGGTGAAAGGTTTCTTGGGAAGGATTCAATACATTAGCAGATTCATACGGCAGTTAACCATGATGTGTGAACCGATCTTTAAGCTCCTAAAAAAGGACATCGATCGATCATGGGATGAAGAATGCCAGATTGCTGTTGAAAAGGTCAAAGAATACTTGACAAGCCCACCGGTCTTGGCGCCACCTCATTCGTACAAACCCTTACGACTGTACCTAACAGTTACTGATACTGCAGTAGGAGCAATGCTTGCACAAGAAAAAGAGGACTCCTGGGTGGAAAGTGCCATCTATTTTGTTAGCAGAAAGCTACAAGGGAGTGAATTGAACTACTCAACGTTGGAAAAGGCATGTACCGGTTTGGTTTGGGTCTCGCAGCGATTAAAAATTTATCCACAATCCTTACCTGTCCAGATTATATCCCGAATGGATCCAGTGATGTACATCCTCGAAAGGCCAACCATGTCCAATCGAGTGGCCAAGTGGGATTTTCTCTTAAGCAAGTTTAATATGACTTACGCAACGCCTAAGTCCATTAAAGGAAGGGTGATAGCAGACCAGCTTTCAGATTTGGCTCTTGATCTTGAGCCCGAACCAGAAGCTCAGTTTCCCGATGAAGGGATCTACACTGTTGATTGTTCGGAGAATAAGTGGCAACTCTTCTTTGATGGGGCTACCAACAAGAGAGGTTTCGGAATTGGAATCTTGCTCATTGATCCAAGTGATGCACACACGCCCATTGCTATCCGGTTAGACTTCGACTGTTCGAATAACACAGCAGAGTATGAGGCTTGCATCGCCGGCCTGGGAGAAGCATTAAATCGAGGGGTCAAAGAAATTGAAGTGTTCGGGGACTCCGCCTTGATCATCAATCAGGTCGAGGGAAAATGGAAAATCCTAGATCCAAGACTACAGCAGTATCATATTCGACTGGTAGCGCTCACAGAACGCTTCTCAGATATCTCATTCCATTATCTCCTAAGGGACCGAAACAGATTCGCAGATGCATTGGCTACCCTAGCCTCCATCATGGAATTCCCTGCAGATGTTATGGTAAAGCCGTTGGTGGTTAGTAAGAGATCAATCCCAGCCTACTGCCTGGATATTGAGCTAGAAAGCGAAGAGAATGAAGAGCCGTGGTATACAGACGTATGGAATGTGCTCAGGAATGGGACCTACCCTCCAGAAAGGGACAAAAGGGCAAGGATTGCAATGCGCAGATGGGCCTCCTAATTTGTGATTTCCGGAGATCAGTTGTACAAAAGGTATCATCACAGACCAAATTTGCTCTGTGTAGATAAGACTGAGGGGAATAGAATCATGGATGAAATCCATGGGGGACTGTGTGGACCCCACATGAATGGGCACATGCTCGCTAAGAAGATAGTGAGGCAAGGGTACTACTGGACCACGATAGAAAAGGATTGTATGATGAAAGTGCGAACCTGTGATCAGTATCAGCGGTACGCTAGTCTACAACATCTGCCGCCACACGTTCTTTATCAATCAACTGCTCCTTGGCCTTTCTCCACATAGGGGATAGATGTTATTGGTCAGGTCAAACCGAAAGGTTCGGGTGGGCAAGAATACGTGCTCGTAGCTATCGATTACTTCACCAAGTGGGTTGAGGCCGCTGCTTACAAAGTTTTGAATTCCAAGAAGGTAGCCGAGTTCATTCGTACCAACATTTTCTACAGATATGGGGTCCCTTATGAGATGATCTCAGATAATGGAACTCACTTTGAAGGGGAAGTCAACCGATTGCTTGACGAATTCCGGGTGGTCAGACATAAGTCATCCCCCTATCGACCCCAAGCCAATGGAGCGGTAGAAGCGGCGAACAAAACCCTGGAGAACATCATTAGAAAGATGGCTATCACTGGAAAAGATTGGTCCGAGAAGCTGCCTTTAGCCTTGTGGGGATACCGCACATTTGTTCGGACACCGACTGGGGCTACTCCTTATTCACTTGCATATGGCATGGAAGCAGTTCTCCCGATTGAGCTTGAAATCCCCTCTATGAGAGTGCTACTTGAGAATCAAGTGTCTGAAGTTGATTGGTTACAAAGTCGCCATGAAGAGTTAGCATTGCTCGATGAAAAGCGGTTGTTGGCCCTTGAGCACAATCGTGCGTACCAGCGCAGAATTGCCAGAGCATTTAACAAGAAAGTGAAAGACCGCAATATCAAAATGGGAGATCTTGTGCTGCGAGAAAAGCCACCAAGTTATGTCGACCCCCGAGGGAAATGGAAGTATCCGTGGTTGGGCCCCTACATTGTCAAGAAGATACAGTCTGGTGGAGCCGTGTTCCTGCAAAATGAATTTGGAGAAGACCTTGTTCAGCCCTGCAACCTCAGTAAATTGAAGAAGTATTATGCATAGAAGACGCAGAGATTTGTGTTTCCTATCGAGTCTGTAAAAAAAAAAAAAAAAAAAGGCGCAAAAGACAGCCCCACTAGAGGTGAAAACCCGAAAGGGCAGTTCTAGGTAAAAAACAGGAGGCGCGCAAAATTTCATGTAACTGTGTCGAACTACGTTGACCT
The DNA here is from genome assembly GCA_026119855.1 of Campanula takesimana. Classification (NCBI taxonomy): domain Eukaryota; kingdom Viridiplantae; phylum Streptophyta; class Magnoliopsida; order Asterales; family Campanulaceae; genus Campanula; species Campanula takesimana. The sequence goes on from JAOWBW010000147.1 coordinate 107,009, forward strand.
GAGCCTCTAAAGAGGAACGTAGGCAACCTTCGGGTCCGGTCATTAAAAGTAAAGAAAGCTTTTTATTCCCCACGTTGAACTTGCAAACATTACATTAAAAAGGAAAAATAAACACAACAAACTTTGAAATAAAAACACATCATCTTGGCGTGGCAACCAAGGATTAAAGTGAAAATAACTGAAACTTTATTCAGGGACTGAGACGATCGAACACGTTCGGATAAGGACCCGTCGAGCTTTCTCCCCTTTGATTCTCAGAGTTCGTTGCATCAGGCTGGGTGTTCCTTGAAGTTGAGCCCCGATCATTTCTGCGGCGTCCGGATCGATGACCGCTGCGTGGTTGACTCCCGCCAATTTGATTCTGGAAAACGGTCGGCCCTGTTATCTGGGAATAGTAATCCCCAGACAGAATTTCTGGACCTACGAGCTCCAGTACCAAAGTGTAGATACCCCGGGGGGAGAACCACGGCCTTAGGCTCGAGCGCGTGGTGTCATCCTAGGATGTCTAACTTGTTTTAGAGTCGCCACCTATGTTTTGAGGAACATAAGAAAAACCTATTGATTGTAGCCTAAATTTGATTACGAAAACAGAGATTCTTTGTTTTGAGGTTCGGGGGTTAGATTACGAGATGGGAAGTACCGAAACACCCATCTCACCCAACTAAAGTTGGTCTTGCTTGATCAAAATCTACATGAATGATAACGTTCTTCTTCTTCTTCTTTAAGTTATAAAAAGGGGGGTTTAAAATAGGATTTGGAATGTAGGAGATAACTCCATAACCAACCTCAATGAGATGAGGTGATCACTAGAGTCATGTCCCAAAATGATTTGGGTGATTGCACATTTGATTAAAATAAAAAGAGAGAGAGGAGATGAAGTAGAAAAGAAAGGAAAAGATGAACTTTTACCTACAATTTGGAGAACTTCAAATATTGCTTGGAGAGATCCTTGGAGAACCTTTAGAAAGTGATTTTCGTATAGTTTTTGTAAGTTCAATTTTCGGTCTAAGTTTTCGATCCTTGAAAATGGAGGTAAAGAGAGGTTTTTATAGGTGAAAGAGGGGTGTTTTTGGTGCCAAAACTCAGTCACCAAGAAATCCTTCCCGGGCAAAATCCTGTAAATTGAGCAAGGGAGGGAATCCTGGCCAGAAATCTGTAACTGACGCCCAGAGGCGCGCGCTTCCTGCTTTGGGGGCGGGAGGCGCGCGCGCCTGGCTCCTCCTGTAGGAGGCGCGCGACTCAGAGAAGGCAATTTTGACAGAATGGACTAGAAAGTCAGCCCTGTCATTCAGTTTAGTCCCTGGACTTAACGAAGTCAGTCAGGAACTTAACGGAAGTGACAGGAACTCACGAGGAACACTTAAAATGGGGAGAAACACAAAATTAAATGTGCAATCGGGGTGAGAGGTCCAAGGCGGGGTGTCTACAGAGCCCCTCGGCGACGTGGATTGCAAAGCAAAACGCGTCGACGAAAGTTAAAAACACCCGCCGAGGACATCACCAAAAAAAAAAAGCAAAGACTCGATGAAAACAAGAATTTGACATTGCGAGAGAGAGTGGTGCGCTCCCTGTGTGAGCGGCTTTTGTTGATAGAGGGGGTGGCATGATTCGTTAGGTGAAGCTGCCGGCTAAATATCTTGAATGAGGCCGTTAGTGAACCTTTTTAATGACGAATCCGTTAGTGAAATCCGTCGATGGGGCCGTTAGTGAACCTTTGAATAGGCCGTTAGTGAACCTTTGAAGAACGAATCCGTTAGTGAAATCCGTTGATGAGGCCGTTAGTGAACCTTTGTTGACGAATCCGTTAGTGAATCCGTTTGATGAGTCCGTTGGTGAACCCTTGTTGACGAATCCGTTGGTGAATCCGTTAGTGAATCCCTTGGATGAGTCCGTTGGTGAACCCTTGTTGACGAATCCGTTGGTGAATCCGTTTGATGAATCCGTTAGTGAATCCCTTGGATGAGTCCGTTGGTGAACCCTTGTTGACGAATCCGTTGGTGAATCCGTTTGATGAATCCGTTAGTGAATCCCTTGGATGAGTCCGTTGGTGAACCCTTGTTGACGAATCCGTTGGTGAATCCGTTTGATGAATCCGTTAGTGAATCCCTTGGATGAGTCCGTTGGTGAACCCTTGTTGACGAATCCGTTGGTGAATCCGTTTGATGAATCCGTTAGTGAATCCTTTGGATGAGTCCGTTGGTGAACCCTTGTTGACGAATCCGTTAGTGAATCCGTTTGATGAAATATTGCTTTGAAGTCTCGTGCCATTTGGAGTCACACTTGACTTTTGAATTGTGGGGTACGGGCACAGTTGACCGCGACCAGAAAAATGTTCCTGCTGGGGATGAAATGTTGGGATTGACTTTTGAGGGGGACGTGGCACCCGTGACAGAACTTAGGGAGCTCGGAATTTTAAAGAGGACAGCCTACTTATGAGTGGGAGTTTCTATCCTGTTTTCGATTTTTGACGTGCCTTAAGGGCGGACCAGAAAAGGTGTGCCCAACTGGGTGTCCGAGGATCGGGACAGTGTCTTGATTTAGGCTGGAGATCTCTGACAAGGCCCTTTTCTTCAAGCGATTTAGACCTGGGAGGCGCGCGCCTTCCTATGTAGGCTTGGGACGCGCGCGCACTTCATACTGATGGCGGGTGGCGCGCGCGTCTGGGAGGCGGAATTCCGGGCTTGACGTTTGCTGACCAAAAGAGCCTCCAACAGCTATAATATCATCTTCTGTTCGACCACTTGATTCTCACAGCTCCTTTCTGCCATTTTTGAACATCATATTATTGATTAACTTCGCTTGTGATCAACATTTTCCATGGCTTCCAATTCTTTTGCCCTTGACGCCAAGGTCGTTAGTGCGTATGAAAAGGACTTGGGCACTTTTGTGTATTCTTTCAAGACCCATCCCAAGAAGGCCTTCATTAAAGACTTCGGGTTCCGAATTCTTTTCACTTTGCGGACGTTGAAACCGGATTGGGATTTGTTGAGAGCTGCCGCGGCTTTCTGGGATTGCGACAGCCATACTTTCAACCTTTCAGCTAATGAAATGGTGCCGACTGTTGACGATTTCGGGGCCATCCTTGGCGTGCCTTTGGCCGGTCGGATTGCCGTCCCCAAATATCACCGTGGTGCCGTCGACTCTTGGGTTGAGTTACTGAATCTCCCTGTTGAGGATGTGAGGAAGATGTTACACGGTACCGTGATTGACATAACTGAGTTGCCGATGTTCTTCAGTTTGCACTCGGAGGACCCGGTGGTTCAATCTTTCAAGAGAAATGCCATGGCTGTTTGTCTCTTCAGCGAAGTATTGTTTGTTACACCTTTCGGGACTGCGGACGCGCAGTTGGCTGAGATTATTTTGCAAGCTAAGGACCAGCGATTTAGTGTAATTCCTCTTATTGTAGGGGAGACGTTGCATGGTCTTGATGAGTTACACAGGACGGGCAAGATGTGTCGGGGAAGCCCTTTGCTCTTGACCATATGGCTCCGAGAACACTTTAGAATTTATTCTCCGGATGGTGATTTGTCTCCTTTTGCTGTTCATAGGAGGAAGTTGTTGATCCGGGATTTATCTGAAGAGGATTGGAAGAAATTCTTTGCCTCTCGGGTGACCGTCGATATTGAGTGGTGTCCTCCTTCTTGGGGTCTTCGTCCTTTTGTGGAATGGACTCTTGGTTTTCAGCACGTGGTTGTGCCCGGTTTGAGAGATTCTTCCTTTTACCAGCCAGAGCGGGTTCTGCGGCAGTTTGGTCGCCAACAGACAATTCCTTTTCCGAGGGATGGAATGCTTCGTCCAGTTGCTTACATGGGTCCTGACTTCTCGAGTGAGCTTCAATCGGCTTGGGGAGATGACCGCAATCGTTGGGCTTTCGCTCCTCTGCATCGGGGGAGTGTCTTCCTTCCCGAGAGCTACTTGGATTATTTATTTGGCACCCTTTACCGTGGCATCACTTGGGTTGATGTGCTTCGTGCCGAGTTGTTGGGACAGGGTTTTGAGCCTAGCAGCACTTTGAGATATAGAGAGGCTGCTGTTGATTCGAGTAACATTCTCGCTGACCCTTTCGGTACTCCTTTGGATGACTTTTATTCTAGGAGACGTGCTGCAGCACAGAAGGTTTCGGTGCGTATTAGTGCTCCTTCGTTACCCAAGAAGAAAAGGATTGAAAGACGATCGGGCGGTCCTTTGAAAGCTAAGAGAAAATTGGATTTTTCTTAGTACCCTAAGAGATTGCAATTTAGACCACTTTGTTTTAGGATTTAATATTTTGATGTCTTTTGTTGCTCAATAAATCCGTTGTAATGGTTTGAATAATTCATTGAATGAATAAAAATTGCATTTTGTTATTTGAAGTGAATTGGGTATTTTTGATATGTTTTAGACCGCACCCGAAGGTTGCCTACGTTCCTCCAGTTGGGAGGCTCAGGTCTTCGTAGTTCAAACAAACAAAGACCTTTTTTTTTTTTTTTTTTTTTTTTTTTTTTTTTTGTGCACCCTGTTTTTTGCCTAGACCGCCCTTGCGGGTTTTCAATCTAGCGGGCTTCTTTTTTGCACGTGCTCTAATTTTTGCCTAGGCCGCCCTTGCGGGTTTTCAACCTAGCGAGCGATTTTTTTTTTTTTTTTTTTTTTTTAATGGTCTTTGTTTATTAAGCGTAGAACCTCTTGAGCTTGTCGAGGTTGACCTCCTTTGGCAGCTGGTCACCATCTAAATCCACGAGCCGGACTGCACCACCGCTTAGTATCTTTTTGACCACGTACGGACCGATCCATCGGGGTCCCCATTTCCCCAGGGGATTCATGGCATTAGGAGGATGTTGTCTTAAGACCAAATCTCCCACATTGATGTTTCGAGGCTTCACTTTTTTGTTGAAAGCTCTTGCCATCCTTTGCTGATATGCTCTCGTGCGTTCGAGTGCCCTTAACCTTTTCTCGTCGAGTAAGGCTAGCTGTTCGTATCGACTCTGCATCCAGTTGACCTCGTTGACTTGATTCTCGAGGAGGACCCGTAGAGATGGGACTTCAAGTTCGATAGGGAGTACGGCTTCAGAACCATAGACCAATGCATAAGGAGTTTCTCCTGTTGCGGATCGTATCGATGTGCGGTAGCCCCACAATGCTAATGGTAGCTTCTCGGGCCAATCCCTTCCTGTTGAGGCCATCTTCTTGACGATGGTCTCGATGGTCTTATTTGCTGCTTCGACTGCGCCATTTGCTTGGGGCCGGTAAGGAGATGACTTGTGCTTGGTGATCTTGTATTCTACCAAAAGTGCATCCATTTCCTTCTCGAAGTGAGAGCCGTTGTCGGAAATGATTTCATGAGGCACGCCGTATCGGCACATGATATTAATCTTTACAAATTCGGCCACTTTCTTGGCGTTGAGGGTTCGATAGGCTTGTGCTTCGACCCACTTTGTGAAGTAGTCGACTGCCACTAGGACGAATGACTGCCCATTGCTCCCGGCAGGATGAACTTTACCGATGATGTCTATCCCCCAACAAGAGAAAGGCCAAGGTGTGACCATGTTGTAAAGTTGTGAGGGTGGAGCATGTTGCAGATTAGCGTGGAATTGGCACACCTTTTGACTTTCTCGATACAGTCTCGTTCCATAGTGCTCCAATAGTAACCAATGCGAAGTATCTTCTTGACTAGCATAAACCCATTCATGTGGGGTCCACATTCTCCTTCGTGCACTTCACACATTATCTCTTGAGCTTCGGTCTCATTGGCGCATAAGAGATTGATCCCGTCGTGGTGCCTTTTATATACTCGGTCTCCAATCAGTACATACCGAGAGGCTAACCTTTGCAGAGCTGCTTGAGACTTCTTATTGATGTTCTCGGGATAAGTGCCGTCTTTGAGGAAGTTCATGATATCTGAATACCACGGAGAGTTTGTTTGAACCTCGTTGATCTCGATACTCATGCAATATGCCGGACTGTTCCTTCGAGCAATTTTGAAAGGCTTCACCGTTTTTCCTTTGGGCATTTCAACTAATGAAGCTATAGTGGCCAGTGCATCGGTGAAGCGATTCTTATCCCTTGGCAGGTAGTTGAAACTGATCTCTTGGAATTGTTCAACCAGTTCTTCAAGGTGCTGACCATACTGTTGGAGAGTCGGGTCTTGGGTTCGCCATTTACCCGATTGCTGATTGATAAGAAGCAAAGAGTCGCCGAACACTTCTAGTTCCGTGACGTTTCTTTCGAGAGCTGCTTCGAGCCCTGCTATGCATGCTTCGTACTCGGCAATGTTGTTGGTAGCTTCGAATTCCAGGCGTATGGCAATGGGAGTGTAGATGTCTTTTGGATCGACAAGCAATACCCCTATACCAAAACCGTGTTTATTGGCGGCGCCATCGAAAAAAAGTTGCCACTTGTCTTCCTCGGTTGTGGTACAAATTAAATGCTCGTCGGGGAACTGTACATCTTCCCCCTTCACTTCGTCACACGGGAATTCGGCAAGCTGGTCACTGAACACTTTCCCCCTGACGGATTTTAGTGTGTCGTAAGTGATATCGTAGCCGGCGAGCATGAAGTACCATTTGGCTATTCTTGTTGACATGAAAGGCTTCTCGAAGATGTAGCGGAGCGGGTCCACCTAGCTTGATCGGAAAAGCTTCCATATAGTGTTTGGGCTTTTGAGTGACCCAAACCAATGCTGCACATGACTTCTCTAGGACAGAGTAGTTCTTTTCGCCTCCTTGGAATCGGCGACTGACAAAATAAATGGCGTTCTCCTTTGTGGACTCTCGTTGCTCTTGTGCTAACATAGCCCCTAGGGCTTCATCATTGACAGTGAGATAAAGCAACAGAGGTTTCTCCTTGTGTGGCGGAATTAGAACAGGAGGGCACGTTAAATAATGCTTCACTTGCTCGAAGGCTTCTTGGCATGCGTCGGTCCATTCTAGAGCCACATTCTTCTTGAGTAACTTGAAGATTGGCTCGCACATGGAAGTGAGTTGGTGCACAAACCGACTGATGTATTGTAGTCTGCCCATGAAACCTTTAATCTCTTTCTGCGTCTTCGGAGGGGGCATGTCAATGATTGCCTTGATTTTGGAGGGGTCTACTTCGATTCCCCTTTCAGTGACCATATAACCAAGAACTTTGCCTCGGATAACCCCGAATGTGCACTTTGAAGGGTTGAGCCTCATCTTGTGTTGACGAAGCCTTTCGAAGAACTTGCAGAGATCGATCAAATGTTGACCATCGGTCCCTTTGGAGTGAATGATCATGTCGTCCACATAGACCTCGATTTCTTTGTGAATCATATCGTGGAACAAGTCCGTCACGGCTCTTTGGTAGGAAGCCCCAGCGTTTCTTAACCCAAACGGCATGACTGTGTAGCAGAAGGTCCCCCACGGTGTTGTGAAGGCTGTCTTATGTTGATCTTCCTCGGCCATGAGAATCTGATTGTACCCAGCGAACCCATCCACAAATGAGCGAACCTCGTAGGCAGCAGTGGAGTCGACTAGCATGTCGATATTAGGGAGTGGAAAATCATCTTTTGGGGAAGCTTTGTTTAAATCCTGGAAGTCTACACAAACTCGGACCTTGCCGTTCGCCTTCCTGACTGTCACAATGTTGGCTAACCATGTTGGATACTCGATAACCTTGATGAAACCCACGCTGAGGAGCTTCTCAATCTCTTCTTTGACCTGCAGAGACCATTCTGGCTTGATCTTCCTGAGCTTCTGCTTTACTGGCCTGGCATCTTCTCTGATCGGAATCCTGTGCTCCGCTACCTTTCTGTCTAAACCCGGCATGTCTTTGTATGACCATGCGAACACATCCATGAACTCCCGTAGTAATGCAGTCAATCTGTATCTGTCGTCTCCCTTGAAGAAGCTTCCAATCTTGGTTTCTTTTGGCTCTTCTTCGGTACCCAGATTAACAACCTGCAATTCTTCGTCATCCTTTGGACCATTCTCGCCACGACTACGGACTTGTTGAGCAAGTTCATTTAAGTATGTTGTGTTTTCGTGGTCTATTTCATCATAATTTGAATCGTTATTAACTTGTTCGTTAAGTTCATTATTAGTTAATTCATCATTTATGATGTTTGCAATCTCAGGGTACTCAGAAATATCAAATTTTTCATTAGCAAAGAAAGGAAACACACGCTCGGCTATGGCCTCTAAATCCTCTTGGGTGAGGGTATTAGAGACACTCTCGGACTCGAAAGTAAGTGTAAGCTGCTCTTCCTTTGTTGCTGTGCGGGGTATGCAACCCATTTCTTGGACTAGGAATTCCTCGGATACCACAGGTCCTTTTGTTGAATACCAATTGATGATCGGCTCGGAGCTTGGCGGGATCTCACTGATGGTCTCGTTCATGATGACGGTGTCATGGATGGTGTTGACTTGGCATTCATTCATTACGGCAAGCTTTTCGAACATGGAGGCTAAATCTGTCAGTTCTTCCCCCACGGTGATTTCTGTCTCGGACTCTATAGTCACCTTCCTTCCCCACAATTCACGGGGCGACATGGGAGTTGGTTCCCTTTCGGATTTCTGGATCTCACAATCGGAGAAGATTTCGAGGCCAGGCTTTTTGACACCTTTATTGTTAACCCACGGCTCGGGAAAGATCATGTATGGAATGACTTCCCCTGGCGGACAAAATATCCATTCAACGTCTTGCGGTAAGGCCTTAGGTTAGGGACTTCATACCGACGGCCTTCTTTACGAGCTCGGGCCTTTTCTCTCTTGATTGCTTGTTCTTGCTTCAAGTCTTCTTCGGAAGGCTCGTACCCCAAACCGAATGTGTTCTTGACAAATGGGACTTGCACGGGTTGTAGGATTCCTTGCTGATATTTCCCTAAGCCTAAACCAGGGAAGTAGTCCATATCCCTCATCATGCGGAGTACTTTGTGATTGCTGGGGGTCCATGATCCATTCCCCCCTTCTTTGTCAATGGCGTTGATTGAGACGCCGGAGAGAGTGGAGTCTGGTAGACCGTGCTGAACTTGGTGGACGGGCTCACCTTTTCTGTGGATAGTAATGTTTTCAGCCATTACGGTCACTATTTCATCACCATTTCGGATCTTGACACATTGGTGGAGAGTTGACGGTACGGCATTAGCATTATGAATCCATGGTCGACCCAACAGTAAGTTGAACGAGGCCGGGATATCAAGCACTTGGAATGGAACAGACATGACCATGCTTCCAAACTCAATGTCAATTTCGATCATACCCATGACTGTACGGGCGGTGCTGTCATAACCTCGGATTACTTGAGTAGAGGGCTTTAAATCAGAATCCTTAAGCCCCAGTATGCCCATGATTCTACCAGGCATGAGATTGAGTGCGGAACCACCGTCCACTAAGACTCTTGAGACGGGCCTCCCCCTTGCTCGTACCTTGAGGTAAATAGCTTCGTTGTGGTCGGAACCAAACGGTGGAAGGTCCATATCGGAAAAGGTGATGACGTTGCCGAAGTGAATGTGACCAATCATTGCTGTGAGGTCCTCGGGAGTAGTACTGATGTATCATCGAGATTGCGGATGACAAGATCTCGATGTTTCTTCCTATCTCTATTACATTGACGTGCTCGTCATTAGTCACTACAAATTCTTTCTTATCTATGAGATCTTGAATGACATTGCGGAGAACGAAGCATTCCTCGGTGGTGTGGCCACTATATTGGTGGTAGCCACAATATTTGTGGTGAGCATGATTGTCGTGGATCGTCTTGGGTTGGTACCCTTGCACGGGTGTGACTTGACCCTTTGCCTTGAGGACCTCGAACACTTCGGTTTGAGTCATGCCTTGGAGAGGCGTGTACACACGGTCACTTCGGGGCCTTTTCCCTTGAGGTGGAGGAACCTTTTTGTAATTCCCCTTTTCAATAGTGACGGCATTGACCGAGGCCTCTTTTGTGGAGTTGGAAGCGGCCTTGTAGCGGTAAGTAGGAGTGGTCTTCTTAATCTCCTTGAGCAAGTCATCCATGCGTACCCCCGCCTCGTACATTTGGGAGAAGTCGGAGTAGCAAGCCCCACTTAGGTGGGTGCGGAGATCAATCTTGAGACACTTGAGAAATATGTCCATTTGCTCTTTTGTGTTCGGCCTCTCAACAATTTCAGAGAGTTTGTCATTCCATCTCCTTGTGAAGTCGATGAAGGACTCATTGTCTCGTTGAGTAGTGTTCTCTAGCTCTTTCCTTGTGGGCCGGTGAGTGGTGTTGCCTTGGTATTGGTTCTTGAAGGCAAGCATGGCGGAGTCCCAATCAAGACGGACAGTGAGCGGGAGAGTAGCATACCAATCTTTTGCCGCCCCCTCGAGAGTGAGAGGAAAGCATTGAGCCATCACCTTGGTGGAGACCTTCTTTGGAACCATTGCCCAAATATAAGTCTCGATGTGAGCCATAGGACAAGAGTTGCCCTTGAATTTGCTTATGTCGGGCATCTTGAACTTATCGGGAAGAGCGGCCATAGTACTCATGAGGATGGATGATTGATAAAGGCTTGTGTCGGAGCCTTTCCCCATGTTGAGCCCATTGAATTTTTGGTCGATGTAGGCCATGATAGAATCCACCATTTTGGGCTCGTTGTTCTCGGAACTCGGTTCCCCCATTTTCTTGGTGCGAGTGCTGACATACGGACTTTTGAACAAACCCTCGGTCCATTCGGATTCATCATCATTGTTCTTGTTCTTTCCCTTGGCAAGGTTGGTGAGCTTTTCTTTCATTAGCTCCATTTCGGCCTCGTGGGCCTCCCTTTGGCTGTCGAGGTGGGATTGCCAAATGTCATCTTTGCTTTGTGCCTCCTTGTTAAGGGTGGAGACTTGCTCTTGGAGGAGTTGGACCATAGTTGAGAGCTGTTCGAGAGACATGGTGTTGCTGCTGCCGGTCATGGTTGATGTTGGAGCTGTTGGAGTGATCTCTTCACGGACTAACCGATTTGCTGAATCCCGGTAGACTTTGTAAGTACCAATTGAACCTATATTGCAGAAGAGGCCCTTGTCAGTCTTGAGTAACACTTGCGGTCCATGAAGAGGCTTAGAGCACACAGTTGGGCACACGACTCGAACCACATAAGAAAAGACTCTTTTTTTTTTTTTTTATAAGTCGGAGGGAATGGATCCCTTTTGGGGTTTCTAAGAAAATAATGGAATCGTCACACTAGTATATAGACCATCTCGCGGTCCCATATACTCATCGGATTCCATCACGCTTGTGAATCCTACATGTATCGGGATTAGACTAAATTAATGTAGTAAAGCATACATGCGGGGACGGATTTTTATTTTCGTCCAAAATAACCACTTTTGGGGACGGATTTTTATTGCGTCCCTTTCAACAAGTTGGCATGTATGATTTGAAGACATTAGTTTAGGGAAATCTCGGTACATGGAAACCGACTTGAGTCACGGAGTGTTAGACCCTAACTAGAATTGTGTGGTTTGTGCTCGGCTTGAATATGAGGCTCAAAGGTCACCCCCGGCATGTAGTCTTCAACTACGCCACGGGCTGAGGTTTACCGCTTCGAAAGAGCCAAGGTCTGGTGGAGCTTGAAACTTTCTAGGACGGGCCTCGACGGGTTTGGGGTTGGACTTGTGCGACTCGATAGTGAGCAGTTCATAGGAATATGTGCACGTAGTGTGAGGTCTAACAAGTGACAAAAATTTTTTATTTTTATTTTTTTATTTTTGAAAAGAAAGAAAAACACACAAAACACATAAGCACATAAAATTACAACTCCCGAGTCACCCGTGTGACCGGTAAATAAAACACAAAATTAAAACAGTCCGAGGGTTCAATTCTGTTCTGATGCAGGCAACTGTGCCCACACCCCACTGTACTGCTCAGTCACTGAAACCTGTTTTTGTTCTGGGAATCAACCCAGAAGCGTGCGCCTCTGAGTGCTGAAGTGAGACGCGCGCGCATGGCGCAATGCTTATGGGAGGCGCGCGCTTCTGGGGTACACCTGTCAGAATGTCAGACCTTGGACTCAGGGGATTGCCCTGGTCCCATGTTCATATTGTAACCCCTGCAGAAGTGATTAGTGCATAATAACAGAAGAAGAAGATGAAGAACATGAAGAAGTGGGCGATTCTGGTTCTTGATGCGGGATGCGCGCGCCTTAGGCTTAAAATGCCAGACGCGCGCGCCTCCCCCATCAGGAAACAGAATGCCCAGAAAAGATGTAGATTTCGATCAGAATGCAAGTTTAACCCTCAAAAGTCCCCAGCGGAGTCGCCACTGTAGATACCCCGGGGGGAGAACCACGGCCTTAGGCTCGAGCGCGTGGTGTCATCCTAGGATGTCTAACTTGTTTTAGAGTCGCCACCTATGTTTTGAGGAACATAAGAAAAACCTATTGATTGTAGCCTAAATTTGATTACGAAAACAGAGATTCTTTGTTTTGAGGTTCGGGGGTTAGATTACGAGATGGGAAGTACCGAAACACCCATCTCGCCCAACTAAAGTTGGTCTTGCTTGATCAAAATCTACATGAATGATAACGTTCTTCTTCTTCTTCTTTAAGTTATAAAAAGGGGGGTTTAAAATAGGATTTGGAATGTAGGAGATAACTCCTTAACCAACCTCAATGAGATGAGGTGATCACTAGAGTCATGTCCCAAAATGATTTGGGTGATTGCACATTTGATTAAAATAAAAAGAGAGAGAGGAGATGAAGTAGAAAAGAAAGGAAAAGATGAACTTTTACCTACAATTTGGAGAACTTCAAATATTGCTTGGAGAGATCCTTGGAGAACCTTTAGAAAGTGATTTTGGTATAGTATTTGTAAGTTCAATTTTCGGTCTAAGTTTTCGATCCTTGAAAATGGAGGTAAAGAGAGGTTTTTATAGGTGAAAGAGGGGTGTTTTTGGTGCCAAAACTCAGTCACCAAGAAATCCTTCCCGGGCAAAATCCTGTAAATTGAGCAAGGGAGGGAATCCTGGCCAGAAATCTGTAACTGACGCCCAGAGGCGCTCGCTTCCTGCTTTGGGGGCGGGAGGCGCGCGCGCCTGGCTCCTCCTGTAGGAGGCGCGCGACTCAGAGAAGGCAATTTTGACAGAATGGACTAGAAAGTCAGCCCTGTCATTCAGTTTAGTCCCTGGACTTAACGAAGTCAGTCAGGAACTTAACGGAAGTGACAGGAACTCACGAGGAACACTTAAAATGGGGAGAAACACAAAATCAAATGTGCAATCGGGGTGAGAGGTCCAAGGCGGGGTGTCTACACAAAGCTGCAATGGTAGCGGTTTCTTCAGCAATTTGAGGGCCCAACCACTCAAGATATTCCAAAGTGGGTTCATAAAATGTGTCCCCTTCACCCCGGCGCCTGCCTCGACCGATGTGTGCACCATTCTGATACCAAATCTCTTTGATCAAGTTGCATATGTTGGTACTCACCGGCAAATTATCTGTGATGGGAAGGTCAGAAAAGGGGATCCCTTGGACTTGTCCGAACTGGCGAGCCACCCGTTGGCCCAAGTAGAAAGTGGTGGAGCGAAGCCCAGCCAGCCAGATGAAGGAATGACCCGCACTCGTAATGAGATACCTGCTCAAACCCCAATGCGGAGGCACCCACGTGATGTCTGCCGATGTGATCCGCCAAAAGTGTCCAACCCACTCCTTGACGGTAGTGCAGTTTTGCCTGTATAAACCTCGCCTTGGAAGCATAGAAGGGGTATAGTCTAGATTCGACACCGGCCGAATGATCTTGAGATGCTCCTGAAGCCAGATCTGCAATAGAATGGGGCTGCCCGACGTGAAAGCATCACCTCTGGAATAGTAGCCGTCCAGCCCATGCAAAGTCTCAGCCAAGAGGACAGTCATCACGTTGTCGGCACCACGCTTGCAAGAACCAACGATGCCACCATCCTTGAGTCGATGAAGCCATCGTAAGAAACGAAAAACATCTCTGCAAATAGGCACATAACCAAGGCAAAGTCCCTACGGTCGGAGTACACCGGGTTATGAGGGTCAGCCTCGCCAAAGAGTTCGGGGAAGCAAGTAATGTCAAGGTGGGTCTCATGAAGGAGAACCCTTGAGAAGTCAATATCAAAGCCGAAGGTTTCAATGAGCCACCGAGCAGGTGTCCTGCGGGAAGTGGGCACCATGGCCTCGCCGTAAATGGTATTGCCTGTAATCGCGCAGAATTCCTCAAAGGTGGGACACAGTTCGTCTTGATTGAAATTGAACAAGTGGGTCCGGGTTGACCAGAAAACAGAAGCACAGCGGATCATCTCCCACTGAATGGGAATCTTCCTCAGAGTAAAGAGAAACTTGAAATGATAGTTTTCTTCTAGCACCACTCATACATTATTTGGGTATGAATTCACCCAGCAGTCGAGTCCTACCCGGTATTCTTCGATGTTAACCAGGGTTTGGCCAAGATTAGCCATTTTAGAAGGGAAATGAGCTAAAGGATGCAAAGCAGGAAAGAATGAGAAGTTGGTTGGTGTGAGAAATAAGAAGAGCTCCCCCTCCCCTTTTATAACCTCCCAAAAACTCGGCCTAAATCACCAGTATTCCAAAAGGGGTTGTCTCCCCGTCCCCCCTAGCCAAAAGCAAGGTTCGAAAAGTCAAAAACCCAGCAGAAGGTGTCAGTCGTCCGTACGGCGACTCTTAGAAAAGCTGACATTTTCTTTGTCCTCATCCCTAGGCATTGAACCTTGTCCCCTTTATCATGAATATAACCGCAGCCGCCCTCTGAAATCCGGGCTTGATTCAGTGTTGGTCATTAATCGCGAGTCGGTGTCATTTAAAAAAAAAAAAAAAAAAAAAAGAGTATCCGGAATTTCAGAATAAAAGAAAGATTGTGTTCGGTCAGAATAATCCAATTTTTTTCTGTGTGAATCACATATGCCACTGCATGCAAAGCTAACTTGCAGATCAACGGACGAAGCCGATCCTGTTATCCCTCCCAATAGCAAAAAAGAATTAGTCGGGGTTAAAACAGCACCAGTGGATCACACAAAGCGGTGGTCTCTCGCTTAAAAAAGTACAAAAATCTTATCACACAGCAAAAACAAAGGCAGAAGAATCTGGACGGCGCAGAATGCAGTGTATCCTTGATTTTAGTTTGTGTACATAAATGGCTTCAGTTGTTTATTGCCCTCAGTTTTCTCGAAAGATCGGGATTACTTCCCCCGAACTGCGCAACGTCGTAGGTCCCCCTTTTGAAAAGATATGTTGTTCCAGCTTGGTCTTCTCCGGCGCCCGAGATTACCTCCCCGAACTGCGCAACGTCGTACGTTCTCCCTTCATGATTTCCATCCCTTTGCAAAGAGAGATCAAATCTCAATGAACCCTTTACTCGGATTGTACCTTGCGTCAACCCTTGAGTCGTGTTGGTCTTAAACCTTCTCTTAATTGTTCGAGTCGGTTCTAATCAGAACTACGACTCGACTTGATTCCCACGGCGGGATACGTAGGCAGTTCACAACGTTGGACTCAGTCGCCAATTCTCGCAATTTGTTGGTCCAATACCAACCCCCCAGCAAAGAGACTTCGCTTCTCAATGCAACTCCCCAGCAATGCTATGTTGTTCCACCCTGGTCTTCTCGGGTGCCCGAGATTACCTCCCCCGAACTGCGCAACGTCGTACGTTCCCCAGTTGAAGTTATGTTATTCCACCTTGGTCATCTCGGGGGCCCGAGTTGTACCTCCCCAGAACTACGCCGCGATTTGATTCCCGCAAGGGATACGTAGGCAGCTTACCTTGGTGAGCTCAGTCGCCCATTCTCATAACCATGTCTCAATGCCAACCCCCATCCCCAGCAAAGAGATATCGCATCTCAATGCTACCCCCTTCTTTAAATTTTAATAAACCTGAACTACGTTTGGTCTGATTCTCGAGAGAGATACGTAGGTAAACCGGGAAACCGGAACCGACCATTGTCTGCGTTTGATTGATAGTTTGAGTTAGAACTACGGAGGCTTGATTCTCGAAAGAGATACGTAGGAAGTCCTACCTTGGACCCAGCCGTTACACCCTAGAAGAGATCGAGTGTCTCTTAGTGAATCGTAAAATCCCCTTTAACCAGGAGATTCGACGAGGGGCTCTGTAGATACCCTGATCTCGCACCCCTAAAAACCCACCTTGAATCGGTCTAAACCCGAAAATTGACCTAAAACCCTCGATTTGGCTGTGCGGGACTGCTGTGAGCCTTATCGGTGCATCGAATGGATAAACGGACTTCAAATTCATGATCAGAGCGAAAAAACGAGCAAACAGGCAAAAATTTCGTTTTTCGAGGTGCGGGACCGGAAACGGGGCCCGCAACCCCCCGAACTGCTCGCTGTTATCCATTCTGTGCATTAAAAATATATTATTTCCTTTCCTTGCTAATTGACATATTTCAGATATACCGGCGTGACCACAAAATTATTCCAAGCAACTTTCATGTTGGGCTCGCGGACAACCGGGACACCGGAGCGCGCAAGACGGAGCGGAAAGCCGGAGCCGGAAAGATGGTTATCCAAATTGGAAAATATCTCAAAATATCTTATCAACTGGTCAAGAAGAGCAAAAAATATATTATTGTCGTTCCTTGCTCATAAAAATATTTCAGATATACCGGCCTGACCAGAAAAATATTCCGAGCAACTTTCATGTTGGACTCGCGGACAACTGGGACACCGGAGGCGCGCACAACGGAGCAGTTACGGAGAGAAAAGCCGGAGCCGGAAAGATGGTTATCCAAATTGGAAAATATCTCAAAATATCTTATCAACTAGTCAAGAAGAGCAAAAAATATATTATTGTCGTTCCTTGCTCATAAAAATATTTCAGATATACCGGCCTGACCAGAAAAATATTCCGAGCAACTTTCATGTTGGACTCGCGGACAACCGGGACACCGGAGACGCGCATAACGGAGCAGTTGCGGAGCGGAAAGCCGGAACAGAGATAAAGAAGATGACTTTAAGCCTTAGTCAAGAAGGATAGATGATGAATCCACCAATTTACAACCTCCCCCCTCCAAGTTACAACCAATTTACCACCTCCCTCCTATATACACCACTCTCATCCATTTCAAAACAAAAGAGACACAAAAACAAAAAGAAAAAAAACCCTACCATCCTCCACTCTCATTCTCTCTCAACAAGAACACCACCACCACACCATCACCACACCACCACTCATACACCACCCCTACACCACCCATAAATCACCAAACAAACCACAAAAAACACATCAAAACCAAAACTTTGATCAAACACAAAGCTAAAAGAAAAGAAAAAGTCTTCCCTTGGTTGACAAAGGGAGCACCCATAATCTCAAAAACTAGGTAAAACTCTATGTAAACCTTGGCTCTTTAGATATGTAAGCAATATTGGGAGTGGTTTGGAACCTAGTCAAATAATGACTAGGTTTCCTTCATCTTCCATGTTTTTTTTAGCTTTGTAAAGCTTTGTTTATGTATATAAATGATGATCATGTGATGCTAATACTCAGTTTATTATGTTTATATATGTTCATAATAGTCATAATATTCATATGCTTTAATTTGTGTATGAAAATCTTCATGTTTCTCTCAAAGGGTGTAAATCTGCCCTCTTTGGCTTTCCTTCATGATCATGCATGTGAAAATCATTATTTGTTGAGAAATAGCTCTTGGATAATGTTGTTAACATGTTAAATATCAAATTCCTTGAGTTTCATGCCTTGGTTTGAAGATATAGTAGTGTTTTGAGGTCTATAATCATGCCTCATATAATCAGTTTTTACTTTCTGTATAGAGTCTTGATTTTGATGAGCTTGTAAATCCACCCTAGAGTGATTTTATGGTTTAGGTCAAAGAACAAAAGTTGTTCATAACATGTTGAAATATATGATAATAAAGTTTCATGTTCATATTCCATTCCTAGATCATATTTTCATGCATAAATTTGGGTCTCAGTGATTCTGAGTTTTTTATTCACTGTGGTACCTTGCTGTGTTCTTGGGCTTCAAACTTGATGAAAAATAATTTTCTGTACAAATATCAAAACATTGATTTTGTTCTACACGAACTCAGGATGATTATAATATTTTTTATACATTTTTTGGATCAATGGAAGTTCTCCTTTCAAACATATGTTTCAAACTCAAAAATTCAGATTCTGCACTTCCAGTTTCTGACATTTAAATGTCAGAAACCTTTTGAACCACTAAAACTCATCCTATGAACTCCAAATTTTGGTATTTTCATGTTTTATGCGTGGTATTAAACGTTTGTTCTTTGGGTTTTGTCAGATTCCCAAGCTAAGATGGTGAAAATTGGTGATAAACATGCTAAGGTTTCTGTTTGCCTTTTCTGGGCTGAATTTTGTGATCAACTTTATTGCATTTGTTTGGGGTATAAACTTGGTCCAAAAAGTCTACAAAAACTCCCTTGTGATCCCTAGTATTCAGGGATTAACCCCCAATTTTTAGTTTTTGAATCGGATTGATTTTAGGACAGGTACGACGGCTCGGGGACGGAAAGTGTCACCGAAATCAACAAAAGCACCGTCGAGGATATTTATTATTATTTGTGGGATTTGTCTCCCCTATTTTTTGTATATGTGTAATTGTGTAATATCCCCTCCCATGGATGTATTATTGCTTGATATGATCAAAACCATTCTTGAAAACCAATCGGGGAATCCACTCAAACCGAGTTCCCGGTTGTGAATAAAAATGAAACTTCCTAGAATAGGAAGACCTCCATATATATTTCATCACCATTTTTTGGTAGGGCATAAAATCCAAATTAAAAGGCATAAAATTGAATATAAGTGGCACGCATATAGAGACCACCACGGGCGAGAAGAGTGCCTAACCCCTTCTCTTCTCGTAACTTAGCCCCCGAACCCATTTTCTCAAAAAAGGTTTTTTCTTCATTTTTCCTAAAATCAAAATGAGGTGGCGACTCTTGCAATCAAATCACAGCATCAAGAGGAAACCATTGTGTGAGAACCGAGCGCATTTCCAAAAGCGCATCAGCACGAGACGGGCGCGAACCGCTTTCACGGGCGGTCATTTCGCGGTGATCCGATCATCTCGGGCGCGGGCTCTCACAAAGACTACAGATTCATACGGAAATGTGGATGCCTTTTGGCTTAGTTTCGGCCGTATGGACTGTTCTCCAAATTTCTGAATGATGTACGGAATTGTGGATGCCTTTTGGCTTAGTTTCGGCCGTACAGTTTGTGCTCTCGATTTCTGAACTATCATGCGGAAAGATGATGATCTAAGTTGAAAATTTGATTTTTGACTTTATGAATTTCTAAAAGGAAAGAGGGTTAAAAGATAAAGGTAAGACAAATGTTCTCAAACCTAAAGAAAATAATTGTGGCTAAAGTTATAACTCTAAATGCAATTTTGTAATATGTCAATTGGATTGACCATTTAAAATTGCAATCGAAATTCTGGATGATCAAAGAAAGTGAATGGTAGTGAGACTACCACTTCGGACATTTATGTTTTAAGATTAATCTTTTTACTTTTAATTATTGGGTATTGGATACCGGATTTGATCCCACATTTGTAAAAATGTGCAAGAATTAGAAAATTGAAAGACTGCTTAAAGTAAAGTTAATCTACAAATGGTAATGGTGCAAGAGTTGCAACATTGTTCGTAGAACACTTATGAAGTGGCTTTATTTATTAAGTAGAAAAGTATTATTTCTTATAAGATAATGAAGGATATTTATTTCTTATTGAGAATAAGAAAGTGATTTATTTATTATGATTTGCTTTATCGTATTGTTAAATCATATAAATAAATCTAATATCCTAAATCTTGAAGAACAAGATAATATATATGGCTATAACATTAAATAAATAAATTCTCAAGGCATTATTGTTTTGATCAAATAAATAAGAGAAGCATATCTAAAATTCCATGGGACGGAGTTTTAAAGTCATACGATTTTGAATCATATGATATATGCAAATCTTATTTACTTGGACCAAGACATATTTTACTAGGAGGAGTAAAAGGGCTAGTAACTTATTAAACCTAATACATATTGATGTATATGGTTCATTAAATGGCAATGCTAAAAGAGGATTTTGGTACTACTTGGCAAAACTATTCAAAGATTCCGATTCGATCGTGATGATGAATAATTGAACCAAGTATTTAACAATCATCTTTAAGATTGTGAAATTGCTTCACGATTAACTCCATCAAGAACACTATTTTGAATGATGTGTCTAAATGGAGGAATTGAACCTTATTGGATATGGTTCATTAGATGATAAAAGTCAAATTGATCTTCAATTATTTATTTTGGGGTTATGCATTGGAAACCGCTATAGTTACACTAATTTGAGTTTCATCAAAATAGTTTCAAATGAACCATATGTGATATGGAATGAAAAAAGCTTGGTTTGTCTTTCATGAAGGTTTAAAATGATGAGTCCTTTTTGAAAGGACTTGTTTGGAACAAGCTCACATTTAAATCTAATAAATGTATTTTCATGAATATCCTAAAGAAACTTGAGGATATTATTTTACTCATAAGAAACAAATCGTTTGTTGCTTATGATGGTACTTTTCTAGATAAATTGTTTATCTCTAAAAGAACCAGTGGTAGTAAAATATATCTCGAATGGTTCGAGACCTAGAAAATAACATAGAATCTTAGATGGAAATTGAACAAACTTTCACAAGGAGTTGTGAAAAACCGTTCAAAGTTACACAAGTTACTTGCATATATGATAGGATACAATCTATAATTAGAAATATTGGATTTCTTGAAATAGAAAGTATTGAAGTAAAGTTCATTGAGAATGATATATTTACCACCTATCAAAATGCAATGTCCTCTCCATATTAGATTAATGACTTGGAGTCATGAAATCTAAAAGGCAATCCATGTATAATAATCAAGTTTTGAACTTGATCATTCTAACCTAAGGTGTCAAAACCGAATGATGGAATTAAGTTTTCTTGGAAAAAACTAACATGGGTAGCAAAGGAACATACTAATTAAGCAAGACTAAATGTGAAAAGGTTGACTCATATTTCGACTATGATAAAACTTTCTCACTCGTGGTCATGCTTTAAGCTATTAGAATTCTCATTATCATATCTTCATATTTAGAATATGAAATTTGACAAATGGATATCAAAATAGTGTTCCTTAACGGGAACTCACATAAGGATGTATTGGATACAACCTAAAGGTTTTGATAGTCTAGAAAATTCTAATAAAGTATGTTAGTTGTGGAAATCCATGGGATGGATTGAAGCAAGCTTCTTGGAGTTGAAACAATCATTTTGATGAAGTGTTCAAATCATTTCAAATTCATCAAAGATGAGACTTGTGTTTGCTAGAAAATTAGTAGGAGCATAGTCTTATTCTTAGTCCTATATATGTGGTTGACATATAGTTCATTGGAAAGTGTTTCTTAATGAAAGACTTAGGAAGAAGCCGCTTACATCTTTGGAATTAATATCTATTGATATAAATCTAGGAAGTTGATTGATTTGTGTCAAAGTACTTATAAAGACAAAGTACTGAATTGTTCAGTATGCAAGACTCTTGGAGAAGAATTTGCAAGGTTGTCTAATGAAAATATTCTTGGCAAGACTTAGTCTTAGTGGAAGACTAATGAGCAAGAATACATGATTAGGATTCCGTATGCTTTGGCAATTGGATCTATTTTGTATGTCATATTATGTACTTAGACGGGATAACTCGTATACTTAAAGTATGATGAGAACAAACTAATCATATCTTAGTGAAAGTCACTAGATAGTGATCAAGAATATCCTTATGTACTTGAGAAGCACTAAATATGTATTCTTGATGGTTGTTGACATGGGAGATGATCTAGTAAATGGTTACATAGATGCATGCTTCCACATCGACAATGGTAATTTAAATTGTAGTATAAACATATGTTTAGAGTAATGCTATTAGTTGGAATAGTTCCAAGCAAATGCACTATAAACAAATTCTACGAATAAAATTGAGTATTTAGTTACAAGAGTTGTAACTAAGGGAGTTGTTTTGAATATAGATGATATTAGTAAAACTAGAAATAATTTCTAGTACTACTAATCCTATGGACCTTTATTATGAAATAATGGTTATTCCATAAGCTAAGGTGCCAAGGCTCATCTATGATCCAAACACACACTCAGACATTTCTATCTCTACGAGAAATCATTGACATGGGAGATGTCAAAATATGCAAAATACCTTATGATGATAACAGGGACAATCTTCCTACATAAGATCCTCCACATGCTGTTATGATGGTCATAATCTAAGCTCAATGGTATTGGATACGCATTGATTGGGCCTAGTGCAAGTGGGAGATTGTTGGAGATTATGCCCTAGGCCCTTGAGAAAGGCTTTACGTTGCATCATGTTCTCATTTGTTATGGAGATAACAACCCTGGACTATTATATGTTTTACATGTTTATTATAATAATCCCCATCCCTAGTACTTATAAAGGACTAGTATAAGTTTAATCGATGATCATATGATGATTGTGTATGTGATACAAATTAAACTTATGGGTACTTGTTGGAGAAAAAATACTGGACTTGATCCACCTATGAGATTTATGTAATGGTCAGATGTCATAATTAAATCTCATAATAGTTATATCATTTATCCTTAGACATGAGATTATCATAGTCTTCCACATGATGAACATTATGTTTGACGTACTCAAACGCTTCCCCTAACGGGGTGGTTATAATGGCTACGATTGGCATAATCGGATTCATGTAGGGAAGAATGATAAATCAAGATGGGATTTGTCCCTCTCTCAAGAGAGATATCTGCTTGGCCTCTCGATGAGTGAGATTGATGATAGCGTACGGCTGTACCCAAATGAATTGAAATGTTCAATGTCATTTGCTCATATCAATCTACTCGGGATAGAGAAAGCATTGGACAACATAAGTTGACGTGGACCATGACTTATCTCCAATATAATATCGCGTGACAAAAGGATTATGATATGTTCTATAAGGATGAACGAACGTCGTTAAGTTATATTAATTGGGTAGTCATGATGGCTTGCTAGAGTCCGCTCATGATTTATGGGTTTGACCTTGTTCGGACCCATTACCAACTTAATATAATCCTATGGGGTCACACACAAAAGGAAGAATCAAGAAAAGGCTAAATTGGAAAGGCTGAAAATCTGGCAGGTTCGGCCCAACTGGCACGACCGTGTCGTTCTGTGCGCACGACCGTGCCAAATGGAGCGACCGTGCCAGATAACAAGCTCGACCGTGCCATTATTCGCCAAGGGAGATTTCGGTCGGCACAAGTGGCACGGCCGTACCACTTTGTGAGCACGACCGTGCCAGAATCCCTGAAGTCAGTTTTTGGCCAGTTTAATTGGGTGACGGGATTTAGGTCTTCTAGATCATTAAGGGTTAATGACTAGGGACTGTAAATACATTTTTTCATCAGCCATTAAACTAATGTAACCTGGTATGTTTGAGAAACATAATCCTTTATCCAAGATTGTGAATCAAAGATCAAGAACACCAAAATTCATATAGCCTTTGAAGATTAGAAAAGCGTTTTCTAATGGGTCTAGCAATCCAGATCTAGAATGATTCTAGATATTCGTCCGTGTGTGGATACACATAGAGGATGCTTGCTTTAGCATCTTAAGTTCGTGTTCCTGTGATCGTGATCCGATGAACGCGAAGAACGAGGAGATCAAATCTAAAGCTTGAAGACTTGAAGATCCGAAAAATTTAAACGCTCTACAACGGTTAGTATTCTAAATTCATCTTGCTATTAATTTAATCATCATGAATGGATCTTGGGGCTTAGGGTTTTGTTTATTTTATATTGCCGTCTTCCGCTGCGCAAGTTGCCTCAAAACCCAACAGTACAAACTATCGTTGGAAAGCTATTCTAGAGTACTATCCCATGGACTTAATTTCTCAGAGGTCACATCTATTTATCTTTACGTTTTGTTTCGTTATTTATCCTTTCTTTTACGCGCTTTAACGTACATGAATCCGTGCATTTTTCGCTCCTTCCCTATACTCATAAACACTTCAAAAACCATCAAAACCCCCAAGATTGAGCACCAAATAAGTCATAGAATTATGTGATTTGGATGGGTGAAAACACATCCATCAAATACCCCCAAACTTATCTTTTGCTCGTCCTCGAGTAAAACAAAAGAAATACAAAACTACTATTTAAACTATAAAAACTAAACCAATAATAAAAAAAAGGGATGTTTTCATTACATATTGGAGTCGTTAGCCAAAAGTCTCAGGGTCTCACACAAGTGCCATCAAATAAGTACCATTGTAAAATCAAATTGCTACACATACACACTACTAACTCTTTTGACTTTCCACCACAGCATGATAGGATGAGTGATGTTGGTGATCAATGCGACCAAAATAAGATTAGCTTATGAGATCACTTAAGTTAATGCTCTTAATCCACAAATGATGATGAAAATACACATAACCCAATCAAGGAAACTCATAATCATGTATACACAATTGTCAACCCAGTTACCGATATTGAAAGAACGTATGGAATAGAGTTTTAAACACACAAATGGTACGGTTCTTTCGGTTTTGGGATTGATCGGTAAGGGATATATGTAGCGACCCCAAAAACCGTCCCTATTTATTTTATATTTTTTGGGGATTTTTATTTGACTTATGTGTGCATTTTATGTGTTGCATCATAGTTTATGATTTGCATATCTTACTTGATTATTTGTGTTATTTACTTAGTTAGTAATAATAATGATTAAAGGAGTTAAATGATTAAGTTGAAACTTTAGGGTCTTATTGAGAATATAAGTTAAGGGGGCTTAAGTGTTTAATTGGAAAGTAGAGTGATTAAAATGGAAAAATGGGATAAAAATCTAGTATAACTAGTTGCTTCTTCTCCCTCCTTCTTTGTAGATACTTTTCTGCAACTTTCCTCTACGTTCAACTTTGGTTAAGAAAGAAAAGGTAAGTTCAACCCATTTCGATTTAATTCTTTTTATTTACTTACCCGTTTTAAAAACTAATTATATAAAAATGATCAGAGCGTCGAATAGGTCATTTCTAGCCGAACAAAACTTATTTCAGCAATACTTTTTCCGGAAATAGGTAAGTTACTAATTCCCCTTTAAATGTTAAAATGGTCATATATGATATATATGATACTTGTAATTGTTATTTTGTGATTTGGGTAATATTTGTTATACTTGTAATTTTGGGACAAAAGGAGTATTTAGTATGTTGGTTTGGTTGTGTTCAAAGTAGTATTAAAGTTATTTTGAGACTAATTGGGTAGTCTTAATAAAGTTATAAACGTAAGTGTTGTACTTTTGGGACGGTGAAACGGAAGGAGTATAAATCATTTTGGGTTTTGCCTGTCGAGTGTGTTGGGCGGCCGCCCAAAAGGGGCATGCGGCCGCACATTTATCTGGAAGATTTTGTTCTTGGGAAGGCTGAGTGTGTGCGACCGCACACCCTGTTTTGGGCGGCCGCACACTTTCCCCTGAATCTTATAGTTTGGTTGAGGTAAGGTATAGAAGGTTAACTTTGGTTTAATCTTTAGGGTATTGTCTAGGACCAATATATGAGTGTCCTGGGATATTATCATGGTTAATGAGAAGGGTGTTCAAGTGTGTGCAAGGATGTATTGTGACCTTGAATCATGTTGTTGTAGACTCTTTGTGAGTGATTCTTTATGAGCATCTTTGATGTGTTTGGCTTGGTTCATTATTTTAGAATCATTTCCCCGGTTGTTGTTGTTTAGCAAGTATTCATTACTGTGCTTCTTGTGAAAAGTCCAGCTGGTCTTGTTGTGGAGTCAGGCAATGGAAGAATTATAGTGGTACATGCTATGTTCACTATAAGTTTTTCCATTGGTACCTCGTGTCAGGCGGTGGGAGAATTATAGTGGCACCCAAGCCAAGTTCACTATAAGGTGTCCACTGTGCCTTCTTTGTTTCCCCAGTCCAGATTGGCCTTGGATGGGATGAATTGCTCCCTTTGGTGAGTATTTGGGTTATGAATTTGTGTCATATTTCCCTCTCTAGTTACTTTGGTTCTATTGGTTATGGTTTGGTTTTCGGGATCCCGGCTTCAGCTATTTATGCTGCTCAGATGGTTTTCTCAGATGGTATTCTCAGACAGTTATGTTATTGGGTAAACCTTGGCTTGGTATCCACCAAAGTGTGGGCTATGTGGTTAATTGTGGTATATGAGTTGATGTTATCTCTCATACTATGTGCTATGTGATTGCTATGATACTATTCTTTTTTATTATCATATTAGCATGAAACATAGTTGCATTTTAGTAGCTTACTGAGATTCATTCTCACCCTTATTTGTTTACTGTTTTAGATAAAGGCGAGTCCAGGGGATAGGACACTTGGCACGGGAGGACGTTGGATTGGTAAGAGTTGGGACTTGTTTTGTTAAGGTTACATTATGTAAATGTAAACCTTTTGGGTAGAGTACCCGTACTTCTTATGGTCACACATATTTTGGTTAATGTTGGTGTATGTACATTTGTTTAAAAGTTTGTAAGCCTTCGGGCTAAGTACTTTCGTTGTGAAAGTTAGTTTGTTTAAAGTTAAATGAAGTCTTTGAACTTCAAGTGTGATTTTGTTAGACTTTATAAACGTACATTTCGAAAATTTTTCAAAAGTATTTTATAACGTCTTCCACTCGTGTCCCGAGCGTGGAGCCAAGTAGGACCACGGGTCTGGGGCGCGACAATATAATCCGATTCCTCGACAATAATTATGAAGTTTAAGCTAAAAGTCCCCAAAAAAATAATCAAGTAATACTAATAATTAACATTTAGATAAGTATAACTCTAATTTATTTATTGTGAAGAAACAATGAAGAATTAAGAAATGAAATAAATGAATCGTGCAAATAAAAACAAAAGTGAAACTAGTTTTACCTACTACTTGCGAGAAATCGAGTTAGAGACACAAAATCAATTTGCTACAGCATGTAGGGGTGAGATCGTAAAGGCGAGAATGGGAGAATTCAGCGGAAGGCGGGTGGCGGAAGGTGGAAATGGATTGGGGTAAGGGTGAGGATCGTCGCCCACTAGGTATGATTATGGAGAGAGGAAGTCTAAAGAGCCAAGATATCTCCCTTGACTTTCTCTATCTCAGTATATGTGTGTCTATATATATATATATATATATATATATATATATATATATAACGACGTAACAGGATATCGGTTCGGCACTTTAACACTAAACCAAAACCAGAACCAAAATTTCGATTCTACTAAAATCAAGTACCGTACACTTAATGGTATCCTCGATTTTGGTATTTTCGGTTTTAGTACGATTTTCGGTGTTTTCGGTAATTCTTGCACACCCCTAGTGATAAATATAAATAACAAAAGGTGAACCATGCGTTAAAAAACGGTAACAACAACATTACAATTTTATTATACAATAAAAGTTAAATCAAATTAGTGGAGATTTTTGCAACTTGACTTGTGAAAAACCTTCACATGGAAATACATATGATGTAATAGTTATTATCTTTAAATCAAAAATTAAATATAAATCTCAACCAATCAAAGGTCATCTAGGTACATAATTAATAATTTAACACATTTTTCAAATTTATATATATTAAAAGTCAAGGTAGAGTCTTTAGGTGGTGCCATGTGGACAAGTTTTGGGTAACTCTTGTTTTTGGTGGTGCCACATCATCCATAGCATTTTAATTAGGTGACTTTTCATTTTTCTCTTATTATTAGCTAATAGTATTAATTAATTGTACTCACTCTGTCCCTAAATGAGTGTCCATTTTCAAGAAATCTTTGTCCCAAAATGAATGTCCTTTTTTTAGCATAACTTTCTCCCTAAATGTTTTTTTTTCAAAAATTTTTTCACCGGTTTCTTTATACGTGCAAAACTAAATGTTTGGAAATGAGATTACAAGATTATATATGAATATTTGCTACCAAATTGTACAACAAAGTTGAGATTTTCAGTGTCCCTTAAATTAAAATTTGGACACTCATTTAGGGACAGAGGTAGTAATAGTTACTATATTAGTTAACTATTACTATTAATAGTATTAGTTTATTATAATAGTTAACTATATAAAATAACTATTACTATTAATAGTATAAGTTAAGTATAATAGTTACTATAAAGGGTAACTATTACTATTACTATTATTAGTTAACTATAGTAGTTAACTATAGTAGTTAACTATATAAGATAACTATTACTATTAATAGTATTAGTTAAATGTAAAAGTTATTATACAGTATAAGATAACTATTACTAATAATAGTATTAGTTAATTATAATAGTTAATTATATAAAAAAATTATTACTCCCTCCGTCCCAAATTAATATTCTTACTTTGATTTTGCACGGAAATTAAGAAAAAGTAATTGTTGTGAGTATGAAAAGTAAAGTAGGAAAGAGAAAGTGGGTAGAGAGTTTTTGTTGTGAGAATGACAAGTGGGACCCACTTTCCATTTTAAGTAATAAAGTAAAGTAAGAACCTTAAATTGGGACAGACTAAAAAGGAAAGTAAGAACCTTAAAGCGGGTCAGAGGGAGTACTATTAGTAATATTAGGTAAGTGTAATAGTTACTATATAAAGTAACTATTGTTAGCAATAATATTAACTAATTAGAATAGTTAAAATATATTGTAACTATTACTATTATTAGTAATTTTTTTTGAAAAATTACTATTATTAATATTAGTTACTATATATAGTAACTATTACTTTTAACTTATTATTTATGATAAAAGTTATTCTCTCCGTCTTAGGGTAAGAGTCATACTTTCTATTTTGGTACATCATAGAGTAAGAGTCTCTTTCCTAAAATGGCAAAAAATCTTTTCTATTCATCCCACTCATTCTTTCTCATATTTTACTTTTATACTCACAACATCAATAAATTTAATATTCCCTCTCACTCATTCTCTCTCTCACTTTACTTTTACACTCACAACACTTAAGTCACTTCCACCATTTCTTATTCTCCGTGCATTTGAGAGGTAGGACTCTTACTGTGGAACGGAGGGAGTACTACTTAGGTAACCATTATCTTTTAATTTACTATTTAAGCTCATAATTACTACTCCCTCTGTACCTAAATGAGTGTCCATTTTCAAGAAATCTTTGTCCCTCAATGAGTGTCTTTTTTGAACATAACTTTCTCCCTAAACGTTTTTTTTCGAAAAAAATTTCACCGGTTTCTTTATACGTGCAAAATTAAAGGTTTGGAAAGGAGATTACAAGATTATATATGAATCGTTGTTACCAAATTGTTGAAAAAGTTGAGATTTTTAGTGTCACTTAAAATGAAATTTGGACACTCATTTAGGGACAGAGGGAGTATAATGTTAAATATAATTAAAACATTATTTTCTCAATCGATCAAGAGTAAAAATTGACATCATTATGAGACAAACGAAGTAAATTTTTTAAAAAATTATAAAGTTATTCTTAACCAGTACTATTAACCAATCTTAATATCTATTTTATTCTATAGTAACTAAAACTATTTCTACTATTATTAAAAAATCACAAGTAAATATATACTCCCTCCGTCCCATCTCACTTGAGACTTATTTCCATTTTGGTCCGTCCCACTTCACTTGAAACTCCCCAAAATGGCATTCTTTTTATAATTTTATATTCAATCTAACCGACCCATTCATTCTCTCTCTTCATTTTCTATCACACATTTTCTTTATTTTATTCTTTTTCCTTAGTTATTGTGCCGATCTCTTAGGTCTCATGTGAGGTGGGACGGAGGGAGTATATCTTTAAATTTATTTGTATTTATTTAAAATATTTAACAATTATATAATGTAATTATAAATATGCACGCACAAAAGAAAATGTCCGTGCGAAGCACGGGTTAATCCCTAGTAATGTTGGTACTTGATATACCAATCAAAGTCAAATATTCATACCGTGTACTAACCAAATTTTCAAAATTAGTACGGTATACCAACTAAAATAAAATATTTATATCGTGTACCAACTTTTGGTATAACAAATACGTTTAGTACAGTTGGTATGTAATTGGTTGGTTTAGATTTGTACTGGTTTGGCTCAATTTAAACTTAAGTGTGTGTGTAGAAATTGAAAGGGTGTAAATCACCCCCACTCATTTGCTACTTCTGGTATTAGGGCTGTAAACGAGCCGAGTCGAGCTTTGGGGTGTCGAGCTCAAGCTCGTTTAAAACTTATCGAGCTCGAGCTTTTATCGAGCTCGAGCCCACTTGCTTGTTTGAGCTCGAGTCGAATCGAGCTCGCGAGCTGCTCGCGAACAACTCGAGTCGATATCGAACTCGAGTTTTAACAAGCCGAGCTCGAGCTTAGACATTTTTTTAAGAAAAATATGGTCTTAACGAGCTTATCGAGCCGAATTCGAGCTTATCGAGCCGAGTTCGAGCCGTTCGAAAACAAAAATTCAATTTTAATGAGCTTATCGAGCCGAACTCGAGCTTTTAACGAGCTAAACGAGCCGAACACGGTCGACTCGATAACAAAAACGAGCTTGACAATCGGTTCGAGCTCGACTCGAGCTTCACCTCGAGCTCTATCGAGCTCGAGCTTTCACGAGCCGAGCCCGAAGATAGCTCGAGCCAGCTCGGTTCATGTGACAGCCCTATCTGGTATTCATTTACCGTCTCTAATTTACTCCAACCCTAGTTCTTCACTGCCAGTGCCGATACTTGGGTTCATTTCCACCGCACCTCTTATAGAGAACTCCTGAAAGGGGAGGGCGACAGACATATTCAAATTTGCATTACGCCTAACCAGAGACATAGTTACATTGGACATGTCGGACAATAATGAATGGCACTCATTAATCAAATCTTCAAACTTCATAAGATCTTCTGCCAACGAACAAATGGTGTTGTAGACCACTGAGCTGTCCGTCTCTATTATCACGTTCGCTCTTCCCGAACTCTTTACCCATGAAAGAGTCTCCAACACCCCAATAGCTTCACCTTCTGGCACCAAATAATTTCCAACAATACCCTTCATTCGACCACCTAAAAACCTCCCAACATCATCCCTTAGGACCAATCCCAGTCATGTAACTAAATTTGCCACATCAAGTGAAATATCAGAGTTTACCTTCACCCAGCCTTCTGGTGGAGGATGCCATGAGGTATATTGTTGGCTTGAAATGTGTTCATTCCTTGGCTTCATCATCATAGCTGGTTGCTGCCCAATATGCCATTCATCCCACACATGCACTGCCATTTGAACAACATGACAAGCTGGAGAAAACTTACTTTTCCAAACTCTACTATTCCTCTCATGCCAGACAGCCCATAAGATCATGACAAAGCGATTGCCAACAGGCCCATGCAAACTATTCAGACATTGGAAGAACCAATCTACGAAAGAATCAACGTTGATAAAAGAATCGGAAAGAACCACTTCCAAACCCACAACTCTCCAACAATCCACAGCAAAAGGACAACCGACAAAAAGGTGCCATTCATTCTCAAAACCCGAGTGACAGAAATGACATATTCGTGATATTCGAACACCCTTCCTCTTGAGATTTTCGTTAACCTGTAATACACCTCTGCCCATACTACACTTTGGGGGGGACATGAAGACTCCATAATCTGCGCCAGTTCCGGGGAATGCTATAACTTTCAACAATAGTAGTATTGAATCCCAACTTATATGCACTATGAACCGTATACTTGCCATCCTTAGAAAAGTGCCATATACGAGAATCGCTGTTGCACTGAGCGCCAAGAGGGGTTGATAAAATACAGGTTACATCTTCCTCCAGAAATAAAGATTTAATCAACGAAATATTCCATTGACTACCGCTTGGATTTTTTTTTTTTGCCAAACCCAAAACCATATACTCCCTCCGACCCAAAATGATCTTCTTATTTGCCATGTTTCATTGTCCCAAAAAGTTCTTCTCGTTTCTACAATCTAAGCTTTAAAAGTGCACAACAAAACATAGCTAGTGGAGCAAGTGTTCTTATCCTTAAAAAGTTTGAATAGTCAAACAGGAAGATCATTTTGGGACGGAGGAAGTATTAAACAGGAAAAGAACTTAATCAATGCATACGGTTTTATCTTGCAGTGAACAAACCTCACTGTTAACAACAAAACTATGCACATCCCCTCTCAAAGTGTTGAGCAAAAACGAAGGGGGGTTGGTGAAACTCCAGTCTATGGTGGCTGAATCTTATCTTGTCTTGGCTAGTCTGTCTGCCACTTGATTCCCCTCTTTATACACGAAAGAGCACCTTAGATGCTTAAAATTGCGAACTAGCAACCTGCAGGCGTGAATGAGGAGTTGAAGATGTGGAAGCACCTTCGCGTTCCTGCAAAGCATGCTAAAAGATATTTATGAATCAGTTTCCAAGTGCAAGTCTACGATTTGGTGCTGAAGGGCCATTCTCAGCCCCTCTCTGATGGCCCATATATCTGCTGTTATTGTAATAACCCGATTTTTTTTTATTAATTTAATTATTAATTTGGTTGAAATTATTTTTAATTAAATGAGAAAACAATAGGCTTTTATTAGATTGGGCTAAGACTCGGTTATGGCCCAATCTACCCAATTAAGTTAGACCAAGCCCAAGTTAAAATTTCCCAAGTATTTAAACTAAATACTAGTCAACCTAAATTCATTTTTCTCATACACAAAAAAAAGAAAAAGAAAGAGCAAACCCTAAACCTACTATAGCCGCCGGCCGAGCCAAGAGGGAGGAAGGAGAAGGATTTTCGCCATTTTTGATAAAGTGTAATCCGATTAAATCCAAGGTAATGCTAAAACCTTACACTCTAAAATTCGTTTCATTAATTTTGGTTAAGTAGAACTGAATCTATGGATATTTAAAAGAAATAATGATTAGGGTTTTGCATGCTAGTAAATTAATGGCAAGATTTTAAACGGTTAAATGTTTGGATCTAAATGCTACGATGAAATAATGATCTTCATGTCTAGCTTTATTTTAAGGTTGATTTATGATCATGAATTGAATAAATCAATATTGTATAATGTATGGGGATTGAACAAATAAGGAATTAAGGTTAATTAGGGTTTAACAAAAAGAAGAAAAATATGGGTTTACACCCATACTAGGTTCGGTCGAATGGCCTAGATGATTGGGAAAAATGTTTTGTTGATTGTTATGATTATGGTTATCAATTATTGAATAAATGAATGTTAGAGATTTACAAAAAAAATAAGAACAAGGAAAATTGACCAAATCGTTGAATCTTGAAGCTAGGGGATTCGTCCTAAAGGCCATATGGATTGGGTATTTAATTCTTGACCTAAGATGTTAAGGGTTAAGATGGAGAAGTTAGTGTTTTCGTTAAGTTCGTAACGGAAAGGAAGTATGAACCGTAGGAAAATCATTGGGAAGTTAGAAAACTAACTTGGAAGAATATGATATGTACTTGGAAAACCTTGAAAGTTAGAAAGTTAACGGAAAGGAGGAAGGTTAAAAGGTTTCAGTTAGTTTCCTAACGGAAAAGGATTAAACTGAAAAGATTGAAGTTAAAAGAAATAAAAAGGGAAACCTTTGAGATTAAAGGGGTCTAAGTGGTTAAAAAGAAACTTGGGGGACCTTTATGAACAAAGAACTAAAGTCAAAGGACTTAATTGACAATAATTAAAAGTCAAAGGACTAAATTGCAATGAAACTAAAGTTGAAGGACCAATCTGAAATTAATCCAAAGTTGAAGGACTAATTTGCAATTAAACTAAAGTTGAAGGACTAAATTGCAAATAATCCAAAGTTGAAGGACCAAATTGCAATTAACCCAAAGTTGAGGGACCAAATTGTAATTAACCCAAAGATAGAGGACTTAATTACAATTATATTAAAGTTAAAGGACTGACTCGCAAATCAAAGTCAGAAACTTAAACGTAAGAAAGGAGTAACGAAGTAAAGAATTTAAAACACATCTCTCAGTTAACTAAGTAGAAGTAGTTAACAATGTTGAGAG
This sequence comes from Campanula takesimana, assembly GCA_026119855.1. Taxonomy (NCBI): domain Eukaryota; kingdom Viridiplantae; phylum Streptophyta; class Magnoliopsida; order Asterales; family Campanulaceae; genus Campanula; species Campanula takesimana. The sequence continues at coordinate 140,920 of JAOWBW010000147.1, forward strand.
TACTAAAGTAAATTACTCGGTGCCTTGTAGATTTGCACAGAGAGGAGATTGCAAGGAAAAGCAATTCAGGTAAGGGATTACGTTCCTTACAGTATTTGAACTCCTGTTTATTGGAATTCTATATTCTTTCTCTAAGTTAGCTATCAGTATGGCATGATAGTATTTGAATAAACTCAGCGTTATTGAACGTTCTTTTGAAAGAATCCGTACTTAGTGATGTCCCCATTGATCTACTAAGTATCGAAGTTTGAAACTTGTTATCACATACTTGTACCTTGGTATGTTCTCATTTTAACTTGTAAGTTAACCACTTACTTGTTAGAGTGGCCAATGTCCAGTTAGAAAAGACATTGACGGACAGTCCAGTTAGAAAAGACTCGTCCTTAAACTAGAGATTGCATGAGTGATCACATGCCTTCTCTCAGGAATTGTCTGATTACAAGGATGATTCTAGACCCCGAGCATATATGTGTGGATACCATATATGTTACGACCCACACTATTGGCTTGGAAAAGCTAGGTATACAAATTGTACCTTTGGCATTGAGGTTATAATGTACGTTACCCCGGAATTGACGGAACTTGAATGAATTCCTTTGGATTGTAGTGCCATAATCCTTTGAAAGTAAAATCTTAAAAGTAATACGACTGTATTGTTCTGCAGTCTTGAATCAAAAAGTAACTGAATCTATCCTTGTAAAAGTTATTCATGGTATTCGTTCTGGTCGTCTCTCCTTAGTAACCTGAGAGGCCACGTATGAACTTACTGAGCATTCGTTCGCTCATCCCTTCTCTATAAATTTTTGTTTCAGGATTTATGTAGAAGGGGAAGAAAAGGAGGGCAGCCGTAGGAAGAACGGCAGATTGAAGATTCTTATTTAGTTATTTTAAGAACATTTATTTATTGGTGTAAGTTAAAGATACATTGATGGCAAGGGTGGTTTACCTGCCAAGACAAATTTTAAGTTACGCTTCCGCATTTATTTTGAATTGATGATGTAATAAAGGGTTAGTTGTGAACCCTAATTTGAGGTATTAATTATTGTTATTTAATGCCATTAAATGCTCATATACAATATGAAAATTTTGGGGTGTTACAGTTGGTATCAGAGCAATGGCTTTAGGTCTTATGGGAGAAAACTGAAAGTTAAGACTAGTGGGAGAACTTAGTACTTGACTTGAATAAGATCTTACTTGAGAAAGTTCAAGTGATAAAATCTATCTCTAGGAATAATACTAAGGGTGTACGTAAAGTATGGATATACCTGGGGAAGTAGAAACCTCTTCATTACATGTCTATTATATTCTACAATTATGTTATACGAAATCTTGGGACTATGTACTAATTAAGTTTATCGTTGGTGTGTGTAGGATCATGCCGAGGAGACCAATGAAATCTGTAAGGTACAGTGCTACCCTGAAGGAAGAAATAGAAGCCAAGGAGAATGTCATTAAGCAGTTAACTATGGAGTTGCGCAAGACAAAAAGAGAGCTTAGGAATGAGACTCTAGGAGTCGGCAGCCTACAGAATGTCATCAAGGGACGCGATGAGGACATGATGTATGTAGAGGGAAAGTTAGCAGTACAGCTAGAGAAAGTCAAAAGCCTAGAGAGCCACGTGATTAGAGCTAATCGCGAGTGGAACCGTATCAGTGTACAACTAGTAGACGAGATAGAGCATGGAGATAAGCTGAAGAAGAAGATAGTTGAACAAGAAGTGTATGAGGAAAAGCTTAGAGTGTCAAGCTATCAGATTTGGGCAGAGAAGATAGAGTTACAAGAGAAATATGACCAACTCGAAGCAGAGCACGCACAATGTGGAAATTGATGCAATTGGTTACAAAATAGTTATTGGAATAGAATTTTTTTTTTATGATTAGTGGAGTAATGCAATTAGACTTTTGCTTATGTTAAGTTGAATTTCGGGTGTATTTTGAGATGTTTAAATCTCACACTTTAGTTGAATAAAGTTAGTTATTTAATTTAAATACCAGAATTATGAATTGTCTATTATTGTTTAGACTAAAAGTCAACTTGTCAAGAAAAGACAAGGGAAAACGTCGGATTGATTTGAAATAATCTCCGTAACCATGGTAGGAAGTAAGACGACCATTGGAGTAAGTTAACGCTAGTTAAGTAATAAAAACTAGTGAAATAAAGAGATAATAATCAACCAAGTAAAACGGTTGTAAATTATGAAGTACAAAAACTCCTGAACCGGAGAAGAAAGGTTAAGTAAACTAACCAAATCTGAATAATGGTCTAGTACAAAAGACCTACGAACACGATCAAAACTAACAAGTAACCGTTAGTAAAAGAATAGTAATGTTAAGTATACCATGAACACCGCACATATTGTGTAGTGATGAACATTCTAGAGCACGAACTTGTTCTAAAGTAAAAAGGAAAATTTGCAGATGAATACCAGAAGTGGAAACAACATAAACGGCGAGGGCAATGAAAAAAACACCGGTAATGCAGGCGGGCAGTTGGACCCGGCACTGGTAAATCTCTTGCAGACGCTATCACAGACAGTAGCTGGGATAGGTCAGACTGTTGCTGGACTTGCTCAACCACCACCACAAGCTCCATTACGTGACCCGCTAGAGTTATTCCAAAGGAGGAATCCAGATTCGTTCTCGGACACAGCTAAGGAGAAGCCCGAGGATTGGATTAAGAGTACTGAGCGTATATTCGAAACGCTGAACTGCACTGAGAAGCAGAAAGTGGTATTTGCGACATTCATGCTAAAAGGGAAGGCTCAGTCGTGGTGGGAGGCGGAAAAGCGAGATGCTGTGACTCGTGGTGACGCTGCATTTACATGGACCAGGTTTAAGGCTATCTTTAATGAGAAATATTATCCTGCAAACACAAGGAACGCCAAGGTGGCAGATTCCTGACTTTGGTGCAAGGGAACATGATAGTGGCTGAGTATGGTGATAAGTTCACCGATCTGCTAGAGTTTGCGCCAAGATTCTTCGATACTGAAGAACAAAAAGCAAGGAAATTTGAAGCAGGATTGAGTGATAGAATTCGGTACAGAATCACACCGTTAGCTCTGACTACGTATTCAGCGGTACTGGACAGGGCTAAGATAGTGGAGAGGGAGTCGGATAATTATCGTAACCGACGAGAGGAGAAAGGAAAAACAGTGGCTGAAAAGGCAGAAGGAAACAAGGGCAGTAAAGACCACAATAACAATAAGAGGAAAGCGGTGGATGACGGTCGCGATAAGGGCAGTCATGGAAATAAGAACTCCAACAACAGCCATAGTGGGAATGGTCGGAACACCAATGACAACAGGCATGAGTGGAATAAGGGCAAGAGCCAAGGTTTCACCAGCAATGATAAATGTACCATTTGTGATGGAGCTCATAAGACAGAAATTTGTTTCTACAAGGAGCGGCAGTGCTATAACTGTAGGAAGGTGGGACACCCGAAGTGGAAGTGCCCAGAACCTAAGAAAGATGAACCAGCTGCAGGAAATAAGGACAACGGAGGAGGAAACGGTGGAGGCCGTGGTAGGATGTACACCATGACCGCAAAGACAGCTGGAGTAAATGCAGATCTTGTGGCAGGTACGATGCAGTTAAATTCTCGTAATGTTTACGTATTAGTAGATACTGGAGCTACTCATTCAGTAGTTAGTAATGCTGTGGCAAGGAAGTTAAAACTGCACCCAGAGAACTTAGAGATGCCTTTAGTAATAGATACACCTACTAAAGACGCTATTCCCATTACTACCTCTTAAAGAAACTGCATCTTAGGGATAGGAGGCACGAGCGTAAGTATCGACCTCATTGAACTAGATATGTCAGAATTCGACGTAATACTGGGAATGGATTGGTTGGCTTTGCATCAAGCTAATGTGAAATGTCAAGAGAAAATAGTGAAGTTCCTAGGAGAAGAAGGTAAAGAATACAGATTTGTGGGTTCAAGGCCGAGGAAAAGGATGGGCTTAATCTCGGTGATGAAGGCCCGTAAAATGTTGAGGAAGGGATGTGTAGGATTCCTGGCATACATAGATGAAACAGAAGAGAAGGGAGTAACCTTAGAGTCACTGGAAGTAGTGAATGAATTTCAAGATGTATTTCCTGAGGATTTACCTGGTGTACCACCAGTAAGGGAAGTAGAGTTCTCCATCGATTTAGCACCAGAAACCACGCCTATTTTGAGAGCACCGTACAGGATGGCTCCAACGGAGTTGAAAGAACTAAAGGAACAGTTGCAAGAACTGTTAGACAAGGGGTTGATTAGACCGAGTGTATCACCATGGGGTGCACCGGTACTATTTGTGAAGAAGAAAGATGGATCTATGAGATTATGTATTGACTATAGGGAGTTGAATAAGGTGACAGTTAGGAACCAATACCCACTGCCGAGAATTGATGATTTGTTTGATCAATTGCGAGGAGCCTGTTATTTTTCAAAGATTGATCTTAGATCTGGATATCATCAGCTGAGGGTCAAGGCTGTAGATGTGGCGAAGACAGCGTTTAGGACAAGGTATGGGCATTATGAGTTTGTCGTGATGCCATTCGGATTAACTAACGCACCAGCTGCATTCATGGAGTTGATGAATAGGATATTTCAGGAGTACTTAGATAAATGTGTTATAGTATTCATTGATGATATTTTGGTGTACTCGAAGACAAAGGAAGAACATGCTGAACATTTGAGGATAATGTTAGAAATTTTGAGGAGACAGAAATTATACGCGAAGTTTAAGAAATGTGAATTCTGGTTGAAGAAAGTAGCATTTTTGGGACACGTAGTGTCGAAAGAGGGAATTTCTGTGGACCCGACGAAGGTAGATGCAATAATGGATTGGGAAAGACCGACTACAGTAACCGAAATAAGAAGTTTCTTGGGTTTAGCTGGTTACTATAGAAGGTTCGTAGAGGGATTTTCAAAGTTATCAGGACCATTGACGAAGCTGACGCAGAAGGCAGCCAAGTTTGTTTGGTCAGAAGAGTGTGAGAAAAGTTTCCAAGAATTGAAGAATAGATTAGTATCTGCACCAGTATTAACATTACCGACAGGAACGGAAGGTTTTGTTATCTACAGTGATGCGTCGTTGAAAAGATTAGGCTGTGTACTGATGCAAAATGAGAAGGTAATAGCATATGCATCTAGGCAGTTGAAAGTACATGAAAGGAATTACCCGACCCATGATTTGGAGTTAGCAGCAGTAGTGTTTGCTTTGAAAATTTGGAGACATTATCTGTATGGCGTGAAATGTCATATTTTTACAGATCACAAGAGCCTTAAGTATATCTTCACGCAGAAGGAATTGAATATGAGACAACGGAGGTGGCTAGAACTTCTCAAGGACTACGACTGTGAAAAATTGTATCATCCTGGGAAGGCCAACAAGGTGGCAGATGCCTTAAGTAGGAAGAATCACGGAATGTTGGCGACGTTGATCTCTAAGGGGGTAAGCATATGGAAGGATGTTAAGGAGATGAACTTGATAGTAAAAGTAAGCGGATACATGGCTCGACTGACGTTACAACCTGCATTGTTGGGCAGAATTAAAGAGGCACAAGAGTTAGACGAGGAGAGAGAAGCTCTAATCGGAAAAGGACAAGCAAAGGATCTTCACATGGGCGAAGATGGAATTCTGAGATACCAAAAGAGAGTATGGGTGCCAAATAATGATGAAATTAAGAGAGAAATACTAAGAGAAGCTCATTGCTCAAAGTTCTCTGTACATCCGGAGAGTACTAAAATGTATAGGGATCTAAAGGAGTCCTACTGGTGGAATAATATGAAGAATGATGTGGCGGAGTATGTGCATAGATGTTTGACGTGTCAACCAGTTAAGAGTGAACATCAGAAGCCAGCAGGGTTACTGCAATCATTACCAATTCCCGAATGGAAGTGGGAGAATATTGCTATGGATTTCGTAAGTGGGTTGCCAAAGACGGCAGGGAAGTATGACGCTATATGGGTTATCATAGACCGATTGACTAAGTCGGCACATTTTCTGGCAATCAAGAAGACTGATTCGTTGGAGAAGTTGGCCAAGTTGTACACCGACGAGATAGTAAGGTTACATGGAATCCCGGTCACAATCGTGTCTGATCGAGATGCTAGGTTCACTTCTAAATTTTGGAACAGCCTACAGGAAGCATTGGGAACAGAATTGACCATGAGTACGGCGTTTCATCCACAGACAGATGGACAGTCAGAAAGGACTATCCAGACACTAGAAGACATGCTGAGGGCTACTTCGTTAGATTGGCCAAACGCATAGGAGGAACACTTACCGTTAGTGGAATTCGCATACAACAACAGCTTCCATGCCAGTATTGGGATGGCACCATACGAAGCATTGTATGGGAGGAAGTGTAGATCACCGGCGTGTTGGGACGAAGTTGGTGAGAGGAGGTTAAGTGGACCGGAACTCGTACAAGTCACGGCGGATAAGGTACAACAGATTCGGAAGTGGCTACAGACTGCGCAGAGTAGGCAGAAGTCTTACGCAGACAACAGAAGGCGAGAACTAGAATTTCAGCCAGGGGATCGAGTATTCCTAAAGATATCACCCACGAAGGGAGTTATGCGTTTTGGGATTAAAGGAAAACTGAGTCCACGATACGTGAGACCGTTCGAAATTCTCGATAGGATCGGGGAAGTGGCTTACCGATTGGCGTTACCGGCGGTATTAGCTGGAGTGCATAATGTGTTCCATGTCTCCATGCTAAGGAAGTATATTCATGATCCGAGTCATGTGATAGAGTACAAGCAGCTAAGAGTTCGGGCAGATTTGACGTACGATGAACGACCAATCAAGATCGTCGACAGAAAAGACGAGGTCGTAAGAAAGCGTACGGTTCCCTACGTAAAAGTGCAATGGAGCAATCACTCAGAAAGAGAAGCGACGTGGGAGCTAGAAAGTGAAATGCGTGAATTGTACCCGGACATCTTCTCGGATTAAGACTGGTCAAAGTTTGAGGACAAACTTCTTTTAAGGGGGTAAGAATGTAATAACCCGATTTTTTTTATTAATTTAATTATTAATTTGCTTGAAATTATTTTTAATTAAATGAGATAACAATAGGCTTTTATTAGATTAGGCTAAGACTCGGTTATGGCCCAATCTACCCAATTAAGTTAGACCAAGCCCAAGTTAAAATTTCCCAAGTATTTAAACTAAATACTAGTCAACCTAAATTCATTTTTCTCATACAAAAAAAAAAAAAAAAAAGAAAGAGCAAACCCTAAACCTACTATAGCCGCCGACCGAGCCAAGAGGAGGAAGGAGAAGGATTTTCGCCATTTTTGATAAAGTGTAATCCAATTAAATCCAAGGTAATGCTAAAACCTTACACTCTAAAATTCGTTTCATTAATTTTGGTTAAGTAGAACTGAATCTATAGATATTTAAAAGAAATAATGATTAGGGTTTTGCATGCTAGTAAATTAATGGCAAGATTTTAAACGGTTAAATGTTTGGATCTATATGCTACGGTGAAATAATGATCTTCATGTCTAGCTTTATTTTAAGGTTGATTTATGATCATGAATTGAATAAATCAATATTGTATAATGTATGGGGATTGAACAAATAAGGAATTAAGGTTAATTAGGGTTTAACAAAAAGAAGAAAAATATGGGTTTACACCCATACTAGGTTCGGTCGAATGGCCTAGATGATTGGGAAAAATGTTTTGTTGATTGTTATGATTATGGTTATCAATTATTGAATAAATGAATGTTAGAGATTTACAAAAAAATAAGAACAAGGAAAATTGACCAAATCGTTGAATCTTGAAGCTAGGGGATTCGTCCTAAAGGCCATATGGATTGGGTATTTAATTCTTGACCTAAGATGTTAAGGGTTAAGATGGAGAAGTTAGTGTTTTCGTTAAGTTCGTAACGGAAAGGAAGTATGAACCGTAGGAAAATCATTGGGAAGTTAGAAAACTAACTTGGAAGAATATGATATGTACTTGGAAAACCTTGAAAGTTAGAAAGTTAACGGAAAGGAGGAAGGTTAAAAGGTTTCAGTTAGTTTCCTAACGGAAAAGGATTAAACTGAAAAGATTGAAGTTAAAAGAAATAAAAAGGGAAACCTTTGAGATTAAAGGGGTCTAAGTGGTTAAAAAGAAACTTGGGGGACCTTTATGAACAAAGAACTAAAGTCAAAGGACTTAATTGACAATAATTAAAAGTCAAAGGACTAAATTGCAATGAAACTAAAGTTGAAGGACCAATCTGAAATTAATCCAAAGTTGAAGGACTAATTTGCAATTAAACTAAAGTTGAAGGACTAAATTGCAAATAATCCAAAGTTGAAGGACCAAATTGCAATTAACCCAAAGTTGAGGGACCAAATTGTAATTAACCCAAAGATAGAGGACTTAATTACAATTATATTAAAGTTAAAGGACTGACTCGCAAATCAAAGTCAGAAACTTAAACGTAAGAAAGGAGTAACGAAGTAAAGAATTTAAAACACATCTCTCAGTTAACTAAGTAGAAGTAGTTAACAATGTTGAGAGTACTAAAGTAAATTACTCGGTGCCTTGTAGATTTGCACAGAGAGGAGATTGCAAGGAAAAGCAATTCAGGTAAGGGATTACGCTCCTTACAGTATTTGAACTCCTGTTTATTGGAATTCTATATTCTTTCTCTAAGTTAGCTATCAGTATGGCATGATAGTATTTGAATAAACTCAGCGTTATTGAACGTTCTTTTGAAAGAATTCGTACTTAGTGATGTCCCCATTGATCTACTAAGTATCGAAGTTTGAAACTTGTTATCACATACTTGTACCTTGGTATGTTCTCATTTTAACTTGTAAGTTAACCACTTACTTGTTAGAGTGGCCAATGTCCAGTTAGAAAAGACATTGACGGACAGTCCAGTTAGAAAAGACTCGTCCTTAAACTAGAGATTGCATGAGTGATCACATGCCTTCTCTCAGGAATTGTCTGATTACAAGGATGATTCTAGACCCCGAGCATATATGTGTGGATACCATATATGTTACGACCCACACTATTGGCTTGGAAAAGCTAGGTGTACAAATTGTACCTTTGGCATTGAGGTTATAATGTACGTTACCCCGGAATTGACGGAACTTGAATGAATTCCTTTGGATTGTAGTGCCATAATCCTTTGAAAGTAAAATCTTAAAAGTAATACGACTGTATTGTTCTGCAGTCTTGAATCAAAAAGTAACTGAACCTATCCTTGTAAAAGTCATTCATGGTATTCGTTCTGGTCGTCTCTCCTTAGTAACCGGAGAGGCCACGTATGAACTTACTGAGCATTCGTTCGCTCATCCCTTCTCTATAAATTTTTGTTTCAGGATTTAAGTAGAAGGGGAAGAAAAGGAGGGCAGCCGTAGGAAGAACGGCAGATTGAAGATTCTTATTTAGTTATTTTAAGAACATTTATTTATTGGTGTAAGTTAAAGATACATTGATGGCAAGGGTGGTTTACCTGCCAAGACAAGTTTTAAGTTACGCTTCCGCATTTATTTTGAATTGATGATGTAATAAAAGGTTAGTTGTGAACCCTAATTTGAGGTATTAATTATTGTTATTTAATGCCATTAAATGCTCAGATACAGTAAGAAAATTTCGGGGTGTTACAGTTATATTGGTGGTAATTTCAATGGACTTGGCGAAGCCACAAATGCAATCTCCATTCCGGTTTTGAATTATTACCCCTATCCTTGCTTGCCCCGGATTATTCTTTGCAGCTCCATCAGTGTTTAGTTTGAACACAGTGTAAGGAGATGGCTGCCACTTAACAGTGGTGCAAAATTTTGGCTTTGGAAGCTGCTTATCTTTCAAATTGGCCTGAAGATATTTTGTTGTTGCATTTTGGATTTGCTTGAGGAACCCATATCCTCTTGATCACTAACATCTCCAATCTCATTAAGTAGTTCATAAGGATTGTGAGTCGTTAACTGGAATTTATATTGCCTTTGCTTTTTATCACTTACTTCTGAGCCTTGTCCATTTCCAGTTTATTTTGTGCAGTAGGATAATGCAGCTGATGGGTTTTGGACCGAGGAACGTATACAAGCTGTATTTTATTCGGGCCTTTCCGCACTGCTGCTGGTATTGGAGCAATAACTTTCTGAACATGGCCCATTCTAGAGGCGGTTGCTTGTCCATGTTCCTTAAGATTTTAACCACCGCCCTGATGGTCAGACTGTGTGATACGCATGCGAATTTCACGCGCCACCGGGATTGTTTGGATTGAGTTGGCTGCCGACTTGATTTTAGAAGCGTCCGATGATTGACTGCACTGGGAGTCACGATGGCCAAGACAACCACACTTGATACACACTTGATAATTAGTTTCATATATAATTTGTTGAATAAATCCTTGAATCCGTACTTTAGACACCACAGGTTTAGAGATGTCAATCTCTACACAAAGCCTAGCAGCGTAGCGAGTCTTCAACTGCACCAGTATGAATATCCATTTTAACAGGCCTACCCACCAGTTTTGCTAACCTGAACAGGACGTCCCGGTCATAAAATTCGACTGGAAATTGCCAACCGATTGAAACTCCTAAGGGTCGGTCGGAAATTGGCCGTCCATCGTTTGACTGCTAGGTAGTTGTTATTTATGAACCACGAACCACCCGATAAGGCTGTGGTGTAGTATTCTTGATTCGAAAATCGGACTGAATAACATCCTAATCCAATATCTATTATCCCCAGTGGTTGTTGAAGTTTCCACAGGTTTGTTAAACGTTTTACCAGATTAGCAAAAGGCAAATGACCTCCAATTAGCTTTATGACCACCGTATTTATCCAAGGCTGCTTTTATTTGGTCAGTTCGTCCGTATTTATGAATAGAGATGGGATCTCATCGTCTGTCTCTTCAATTGGCTCTTCCCTCCGTTCTTCATTATTTTGCACTTCCTCGAACTAGGAAGGAAAGAAAGTGTGACAGGAAGTTGATACCAGCTTTTCTTTGAAAGATGAAACCCTAGGTACTGATGGGTAGCTGTAGCTTGGCTCAATTGATTGTTTACCTCCAGCCCTTTGAGTTGACGGGTTATACAAAGAGTCTCCTAGGGCTGTAAACGAAACGAGCCGAGCTTTGGGGTGTCGAGCTCGAGCTCGTTTAAAACTTATCGAGCTCGAGCTTTTATCGAGCTCGAGCTCGAGCAGTCGAGCCCACTTGCTTGTTCGAGCTAGAGTCGAATCGAGCTCGCGAGCTGCTCGCGAACAACTTGAGTCGATATCGAACTCGAGTTTTAACGAGCCGAGCTCGAGTTTAGACATTTTTTAAAGAAAAATATGGTATTAACAAGCTTATCGAGCCGAATTCGAGCTGTTCGAAAACAAAAATTCAATTTTAATGAGCTTATCGAGCCGAACTCGAGCTTTTAACGATCTAAACGAGCCGAACACGGTCGGCTCGATAACAAAAACGAGCTTGACAATAGGTTCGAGCTCGACTCGAGCTTCACCTCGAGCTCACTCGAGCTCGAGCTTTCACAAGCCGAGCCCGAGCCAGCTCGGTTCGTATAACAGCCCTAGTCTCCATAGCCATCCTTCCCCGGACCTAAGGGAGGTGGGCCATCAGAGATATGGTTAGACGCCATTTCTTGAGGGAGTACAACATTATAACAAGAAAGGAATGGAAAAAAGAAATAAAGTACACACTTTGAACAAGAAAGGGATGATTTTTTTTTAAAGGACACACTTAACTAAGGCAGGGATCAACACGGGACCTGTAGAATGAGCACTGTAATACCTAACCATCAGTGCTAGCAGTCTAATTTGTTTTGTAGGTGCACAGTTATTATATATACGCAAATAAGTTGTTTTTTTTGCTATAAATAGGAAATAACCGGGTGCACTTGCACCCCCACCTTACTACGTAGGTTCGCCCCTGATGTTGATATGCTTCTGTTTTTAATGCTATGCATATGTTTTCAAGCAATTCAGCAGCCCTGTGAATTTTTTTTATTTGTTTTTTTTTTTAATGTAAGCTCATTTAAAGTGAGGAGGTTAATCCATCTTGATGTGTATATCCATCTACACCATTGTTTTATTCTATCGACTGAAATGTAGTTTTTCTTGTAGGTAAGAAACTGATGACGCCAAAATCTGGTTGGATCAGCCTTCGTCTAACGGGTCGGATAATCCCAGTAACAGTTCTTGATGACGGAATCTGCACACACGAAACAAACGTAAACTACACCGGGGCTTCACCGGCGAAGGCCCTCCGGTGTAAGAATAAGGATATGGGTGATTAGAAATAGAGAATCAATTGACTAGACTAGAGCCAAAAGTTCATTACCCGTTTCCTGTGTAGAGGACCTGTTTATATAGGCGCGGGTGTATGAGTTCTGACTTGATAGGAAAGCCAGGAAGCCCGTGGTGATGTAGGACTCATATTCCTTGGAGATAGACTCCTGATAAGGATGGATGATATCCTGTTATCTGATAGGAGAGTTATCTTGGTTCAGATAAGGACTCTTAATTTTAGAGTTGCAGTATAACTCTGTAAGAGGTTTTCCAACGATAATGGGAAGTTTCTATGTAAGTCGGCCCGTCATCTAACTCGGCTCGTCATAGAGACCGGCTAGGGATTAGGCTTTTCGGACTCGGCCTAGGCAAGGACTGCCTGCTCGGCCTTACTGATGTCGACCTATAAGCATGGGTTCGTGAGTGGGCCTCTCGGTATAGGTCCATTAGGTACGTTGGGCCTCTCGTCCGGGTTCCCATCTACTAGGTCGGTTTATGTCGTTCAGTGGCCCCCGAGTTTCTATCTCGGCATGCCGAATAGAAATTGTTGGGTATTTAATTTCTGGTTGATTGATGTGACAGTTGTAGCCGCCGAAATCCTCGCTTTGATTTGCTGATGCCAATAGGATTTAATGCCAATTGAATCATTGTTCTTCTTGGAATGGGGAAAACTCCAGTTGGATTCCACATATGAGTAATATTAATTACCCTTCAACTAACTCCATCTTAAGTAATATAAATAGAGGATCTGTGTTTTAATTTTCCACATTATTCCTGCCTTCTTTTCTTCTCCCAAACTTTATCCATGGCCAAAAGAGAGTATGATAATGCTTTCCCAGAAGAATGTGATTCCTCAGATGATGCGAAGGACTCACCCGTCCTGAATGACAAAAAATCTGCTGATGGCTCCTTACTTTCCCCTGAGGATCACTGCCAGGATGGCGAAGACTCGGATGATAGCAATCATGAATGGGAGGAGCCCTGCATCGAAGGTAGCGATGAAGACTCAAGTGATGACAAGGACAGCAATTCCAGGGAGGTGGATGAAGAGGACGAAGAAGAAGAAAAAGACTTCAAAGCATTCCAGGAAGAGATGAAGTTGTACCGAGAGAAACAAAATAACTAGCTTCATGTTGGCCTAATGATAGTAGTAACCTTTTTTCTCTTTCTTTTTTGTATAGGCCAAGCCCCCAGCCTTGCTGTGGGGGTCTTTTGTTGAACGTATATACATGTTGGAATTCTTTCCTTTGCCCTCCTTGCTTCGTTTTTGAATTCTCTACGTTTTGTATGACCCTGAATTCATTATCATTACCTTTTACACGATGTTGCAATAGAACAATGCCGATCATACGATCTCAGTTGACATGTCGGCATGGAAAGCATTTGCACCTGTCATTCAACCATAACTTCAATCACCGCACGACATCGACTTGACCTTTCTTCATCTCGGTTTCATCCTGTTCTTGGACACCACTAAGGATGTCGGTCCATTGTAGGAGTGTCGGCTATACCTGTGTGCTGAACCCTTCAATGTCGATCCAGGCATCTGAAAAGTGGGATTTTTGAAGCCGACCGGCATCCTTGTTGTAGGTCTCGTCTTGACACGTGTTGATCTATCATTGGCAGTCTGCTTGTGTTTCTCAAACGGCGGTTGAGTCACTTCAATCGTTCGTCTTCTCATTGTATTGATTGGTGCACGTGTCCCAGTGATGGGACAGTCACCTCGAAAACGCGGTCCATTAAATGGGGATCATGATGAGTTAGTGGGAGTACGCGCTGCCCATGGATCGCGGGTCAGGTCCGACTTAAACCCGGACCCATAATTTTCGACCCGACGATATATAATTCACAATAAACCCTTGAAAATATTTTTACTTTCCAATTCTTCACCTGCGTAGTGTGGCTGCCGCCGGCGAACCAAACAAGAACTCTGATTTTGGAGCAACTCCCCTCAATCTGCTTCGATTAAAGTGCTTAAGGCGGCCCCTCGACTAGCTCCCTCCGATCTCTTTCCATTTTTAAGGTATTCTTCCCCCTTCCTTTTGTTGATTTTCCACATTTGGGGTTTCGAGCATTTCTTTGAGGGTTTTGCCGCTTCGTCCGCCACTGTTCTTAGCTTTATTTCTTGAACTTTCACCTCTTCCCAATGTCTGGACCTCTGATTTCGGGTGTAAATCCCTTGTATGGTTGTTATCAAAGAAACAATAGGATTTATATTAAATCAAATGGGCATTGGAATATGCTGTCGTTATTAGCCGTGGGGGATATCCTGTACTTGAGGGGGTCACCTAGGGAAGATCTGAGGTATCCATCTGGCCTTTATACCCCGAGGGTTAGAGGGGAAGACGATGACGACATGATTGTCTTTGATACCGAGGATAAAGTCCTTGACCATATTTATTTATTTTATGTAAAAGATAAATCCTTGATTCGATCCCGTCTTGAGGGTGCAACCTCCTCGATCCCCGTAGTTGATTCCGGGGGGGGGGGGGGGAATACGGCCTTTCCAAGGCTTCTCGATGAGTCTAACCCCTCTGCTTCTTCTACAGGTATGGCCGGGGAGAGCACCTCCAATAGGATAGTGGATCGCTTTGATGCCGGTGTTTCCAGGCCAAGACGAGGTGCCAGTGTTAAGATGACTAGTAGGAAAGCGGGGAAGTCAGGTCCCGTTGTAGGTAAGCATCCCAAATCGGGTGAAGAAATGATTGAGGCCCTCTATTCTCGGTACGGAGTGGATCGAGAGGAATATTGTTTGTACTATAGCAAGGCCATTCCTTTAGATACAGATGAAAAGATCCATAACTTTTACTACGACCAGGCTGTTGTCTCGTTCTTCTTTAAAAAATTCCAACTAGGACTACGGCTTCCTCTTGACCCCTTCATTAACGAATTTCTGGAGTCGTGGGAACTGATGCCGGCTCACATTGGTGCTAATGCAGTCAGGTACCTGGTTAGTTTCATTGTCTTGTGTCGTAGTCTTAACTTCGAACCGTGCATGTATGTTTTCGATCACTTCTTCAACGTGAGTTACAACAAGACTACGAGAACATTGACCATCAAGTCCGATCCCTCCAAACCCAAGATTATCACCCCCATTTCTGGCACAGTCAGCAAGGTGTCGGGGTGGAATTCCCATGTAATTAAGGTCGAGTCCCGTTTCGGTTGGGAGTTTGCCGTCCCCGAATACGCACCATCCCGTCCTCATAAGGTCCACAAGCCTGAATGGAGCGATAGGTTGATCGCTAAACTTGAGGAGTTTTCCAACTTGGGTACTTTGGATTGGAACGAACTGGAGAAAGATCCCCGCTATTATGTTCAGGCTGGGTTGATGAAGGGTCCCCTTGACGGGGTCGTCCCTAAGGTTAGTGTTCTGAGGGGAAATAGGTTCCTGGATTGGATCGTCCATCCCAATTTTGTTTTCCTTCGTGACTGCGTTCGTTGCCAGGAGCAAAACAACATTTGCCTTAAGACTGAAGATACTATAGGATGTAATTATCTAACCTTGCCTTTTTTCCCCTGATCTTTGATGCCTCGTCTCGGTCTAATCTTGGTGTTTTGTGCAGTTTTGACTATGGAGCAAGTTGCCGAGATCGAGTTGGAGGAACTTGACCCTGTTCAGGCAGCGAGGTTGAAGAAGCAACGGTCTAAAGCTGCCGCCTTAGAGAAGCGTCATGATGACATGGAAGATAGGCAGAGGCTGCTTCAGAACAAATATGATTCCGCGGTGCCTATGTCAGACCGCTCTGTTGGGGAAGTTGGAGAGGGGGCCGACGTGGTGGCCCCGAGACCGAAGAGGCTACTCACGATAGTCTGTCTCAGAGTCACGGTCAGGATACGCGCGTTGTGATTGAGTCGGATAGTGGGGGTGCTCATCACGGTCAGAAAAGATCCAGGGAGGAGGTCAGGGAGGTTCGAGCTCCGAAAAAGGCAACTCCCTCTGCTCATGATTCTGCTTTTAGCCCGGCCTTGCCTGACGATGAGGTGAAGAGTTGGGTAGAGAGGTTTGGTGGTGTCCCTATTCTGTCGGGTCTGGACGTGTCGGTTCGTTCGGGCCTTGCTCTGAAGAAGGGCGGTCCGGTGATAAAGCGGGCCATGAATGTGGATACCATTGAGCAGTTGATTGCCGAGAAACCCACGTCCCAGCAAATGTTGAACCGCAAAGGCTTACTCCTTAGCGAGGTAAAGCTCCTGGCTATCCCATTCTCTTTCTGCTCTATGTCGTTATTTATTTCTTCTTTCTTTTTTGTAGCTTGCATCTCTTGCCCAAACCGATTACACCATGTATCGGCACGCCTACGAGTCCTTGAAGGAGACAGAAGCCGAGGTGTCTAGGCTTAAAGGATCCATTGACGATATCACCGACAAAGCAGTTAGCTTAGAGAAAGAAAAATCTTTTCTTGACGCGTCACATCGCCAGTCTCAGGAAGAAGTCTCAAAGCTAAAGGAGTCTCTGCTATCCACGAAAAACGAGCTCGAGGATGAGAGCAAGCGTGCAGAGACGTTGGCGGGAGAAAAAGCTACCGTTGAGGATAAGCTTGCTTTGTTGGAAGACCAGTATGCTCGTCTGGAGGAGAGTGTGGCGATTAAAGAGAAGGCGGCCGTGGAGGCTTATAAGAGCGGGCCCCAATTCAGGGCAGACCTGGTCCAATTTAACTCGTCTCCTTTACATCGATCCTGAAGTTGATGTACCATTGGAGAAGTGTGCTCGTTTCTATCATCAGGACGCCTACAGTGTTGAGGCGCGGGCCGCGCATTCTCTCATTCCGTTCTCTGAAGGAAGTCTCAGGGTTATCAAGGCGATGGATCGCAAGGCCAACAGGCCCGTCTGGGAACCTCCGGAGCTGGCGCCTGATAACTTTGAGAAATTGCTGGAGCGAACCGAGGATGAGGCCCGTGCCGGTGTGGATTGATCTGACGACTTAATGTTTCAGTTTGTAAAGCCGGTTTGGCTTGGAACAGTTGTATTTAGCACTTGTCTCACTTTGCCCAACGTCATCCGGGGGAGTTTTAAACACTTTTTGTATGTCCCAAGTATTCGTATGCCTGGACCCAGTGTTTGCTGGGGGGCGTAAACACTTGTTTTGAGAACCTCGGTTTGAGGCGTTTTAGCCTTTGTTTAACCTGTTCAGTTAAGTACTATCTCGTTATTAATTCGTTCCTTTTATCTCGGTTTGAGATGTCTCGACGATCTGATGTGATGAGATGCGATAGCCAGTTCGGGCTACGTTTGTAGGCCGTGGTCACTCACCATGTGGAAAACCATAATAAGCTTCATATGTTCCGGCCGAGGTAGTCTACCATTGAGTTCCGACGAACGTCTAGTGTTTGGTTTTGATACGTTGAGTCTGACCATTAGGATCAACTCAAGTCGTCTTATATGCTAGTTGTTGGAACTAGGCTTTAGAAGTCATGCTTTAAGTGTGCTCATCGACTTCGTTAGGTTGCTAGTTATTGAAACCAGGCTTTAGAAGTCATGCTTTAAGTGTGCTCATCGACTTCGTTAGGTTGCTAGTTATTGAAACCAGGCTTTAGAAGTCATGCTTTAAGTGTGCTCATCGACTTCTTTAGGTTGCTAGTTATTGAAACTAGGCTTTAGAAGTCATGCTTTAAGTGTGCTCATCGACTTCGTTAGATGATATCGGCGTGGTAAATAACGCTAAGACCGTGTTATGCACTGTAGTCAAAGCTTGATGTAAATGAAAATAAAGGAAATTTTATTGATAAAATCAAACTAAGACAACTAGATATCAACTATAGAAATCTAAAACTGAAAATTTGATAAAAAGAATAAATAGCTAACCGAGATGCTATTGATAGTACTTTCTCAAGTGCTCGGAATGCCATGGGTGTTTAAGCTCTTTTCCTTCCGGAGTTTTGAGCATGTAGGTCCCTTCCCGTTTAATGTGGGTGATGACGTAAGGGCCTTCCCAGTTTGGCGAGAGCTTATTCTGTTGTGACTTCAGGTGTGTCGATTCAATTTTTCTGACTACCCAGTCACCGACTTCAAAGGTTCTCTTTTTTACCTTGCTATCATGGTAGGCCTTGGTTCTTTGCTTGTGATTGATCATTCTGAGTTGGGCGGTCACCCTTTTCTCGTCGACTAGGTCTAGGTCTAGTAGTCGGTTGTACTCATTGACGACCTCGTCATAGTTGGTTACTCTGAAAGTCGGCAAGGCCATCTTGGCTGGTGCCATCGCTTCTGAACCATAAGTCATAGCAAAGGGTGTCTCCCCAGTTGGCCCCCGAGTGGTTGTACGGATGGCCCATAGAGCTAGGGGGAGTTCGTCCAGCCACTTTCCTTGACTGCCTTCCAAATTCTTGGTGAGTGCTCTTAAGACAAGTTTGTTGGCGGCCTCGGCTTGTCCATTGCCTTGAGGATGGCTGACCGACGACTTCTTGTGTTTGACTCCCAACCTATTCAACTCCTCGGTGAAGGCATCAGAGAATTGTAGGCCATTGTCTGTCACTATAGTGTGCGGCACGCCAAAACGGCACCATATGAAGTCATGGATAAAGTTGATGGCGTTCTCTTCAGTGATCTTTGCTAGCGGTTTCGCCTCTACCCACTTGGTGAAGTAGTCGACCGCCACAATTACATATTTGTTGCTCCCTTTGGCTAATGGAAAAGGTCCAATGATGTCGACTCCCCACATGTCGAATGGCCATGTTGGTATGACCAAGCTTTGCTCTACGGAAGGTACTTTGGGTAGGTCGGAGTAGCGTTGACATTTGTCACACCTTTTTACGTAGGCTTGGGCATCCTCCCTCATATTTGGCCAATAGTAGCCAAGTGTGATGATTTTGTCGGCAAGGGTTCTGGTCCCCCGGGTGTCCCCCACAAACTCCCCCATGTACCTCGGCGAGGAGTTTCTCGGTGCTTTTTGGCTCAACACATCTTAGGAGAGGTCTAGAGAATGACCTTCTGTACAGGATACCATTCCAGACCATGTATCTTGCCGTCTTCTTTTTGATCGATTTGGCCTCTAACTCGTCCTCGGGAAGTTTTCCCTTTTCCAAGTAGTCCTTGTAGTCGTCAATCCATGTCCTTTCCTCGTCATCTAGGAGCAAAATCTCCAGTCTCTCATAGGCAGGCTGGTCGGTGTAGATGATCAGGGGGTCCGAGTCCTCAGCTGTCGCCATCTTTGAAAGCAGATCGGCTTCCAGGTTGTATTCTCTACCGACTTGCCGTATATCCCAGAACTCAAAGTTCTTGGTCAGGTTTAGGACGAGGTCTTTGTATTTGGTCAGCATGTGGTTTTCAGTGTTGTATTCCCCTTTAACTTGGTTCACCACCAGTTGGGAGTCGCTGTATGCTACCAGTCTTGTTGCACCAAAGAACTTGGCTCTTTCAAGTCCCAGGATTAGGGCCTCATATTCAGCCTGATTATTTGAGGCAGGGAACTTGAACCTGATAAAATCACGTGCAACATGCTCCCCGGCAGGGCTAGTCAAGTAGACCCCGGCGCCGCTTCTTCCTTGGGTAGTTGACCCGTCGGTGTTGTCGCGACCCCGGACCCCGCGGGCCCCGGGACCGCGATCTGGACGTCGACTCTAAAACCAAAACTCAGAAATACTGAAGTTAAAAATTTCATTTAATACCAAAAGGTGATGATCCAAAGTTTACAAATCATTTTGAACAACAAGGTAAAACTAGTACAAACTCCACAAGTTCATACACCAAAGTTACAAAATACACAAATCCTAATGACGTCAATATTTGGTACAAATATCCCAAAAGGTTACACATTTATATAATGTAAACCCACCTATACAACTTTCCCAAAAAGAATGTATCCACCCTCGACGTCCTTGCTCTCGTGATCAGCGAGACTAATCCTTAGCACCTGGGGGGGGGGGTTAAGGAAAAACAAAGATAAAAGAAAGGGGGGGGGTGAGATAAATCTCAATAAGTTACTAATGCAACTACATGACATGCTATGATGCAATAAGCAATAAACAATAATAATTATCACGTAGCACATAACAATTATCATAGAACAGATAGCAGCGGAAATAAACACATAACAAAGGATATAGCCAAGGTTTTCCAAACCGGAACAGCCAAATAAAGGATCGCTGCGCAGCTTCAATAATCAACAAATCATCATCTTCATAATAGCATGAAAGCCGAAGAGAAAACCCCGGTACCGGAACCAATAACATAAAAGTGTCACAAGGGACAAGGATCATGACACAAAGTCATACCCGCTAGCCAGATACATTCACAAAGGAACGCTGACTTATCCTTTCCAAGGCCAATCTGGAGAAGGGGTAAAGAAGGGGGCAAAACAATGGTCAACATTATAATGGACTTGGCTTTGCCATTATAATCTTTCCCATCGCCCAAACACACACAAAATACCAGCTGAGATTTCACGTAAAGGCTAAGTAATAAAATACTAGCACGATAAACAACAAAGGATTCCAAAGTAGGGAATCATGCCAATTAATCACCAAAAAGATGAAATGAACAAACAATGCACAATAAAGGTGCTCCAAAATCCCAATTGACAATTAATGAATCTCAAACACAAACTTGATCACAAAGGACCCAATTCTATCACTAAAGCGTACCACAATGATCACTAAGGTCAACTAGAAGGCCACCCAAGATTTAAACCAAAGCACGTTCTTCAATTACACAATTTAACAAAATGTAAAGTTTTCAGAGGACTGTGCGGCCGCCCAAGTTGGGTTGTGCGGTCGCCCAAAGTGCCTCAAAACAAGAACAAAAGCTCTCAGAAAGATGCGCGGTCGCCCATACGATTTTGGGCGGTCGCCCAATATGCCGGAATCGCCAGAAATCGGGAAGAACAACAGGGGTTCTTCCATTTAAACCCAAAACACATAACACCCAAAATCCAACACTCCCAACAAGATTTCTAAGGTACCCAAACATTATTTAAACAAAAAGGGGACCTTAACAACACCCTTTATCAACCAAAACCAAGATTGAATCAAGATATTCATCAATTCACCATTTTCAACCAAAAACTCAATAAATTCCAAATAAATTGCAAAACTCATCCAAACTTCAAATGGAACACATCAAACACTATCTAAGCATGATATGAACATTTTAGCATAAAAATGAGGGAAAAGCAACTTACTTGAAAATTCTCAAAGTTGATGGATTTCAATTCTTTTTGGCTTCCTACGATCCTACCGACGATCTAAACATGTTTCACGTTTTAAGAAACGAATAATAATGAAAGGAAGAAGGAGTAAATGAAGAGAGAAGTAAAGAAAGAAAAACTTACCCAAACTTAGAGAGAGGAAGAGAGATGGCTGGGAGATGAAATGAGGGAGTAGGGTGATGGGAGAAGAGGAGGAGTAGGGAGGGAGTAGTTAAAACATTTTTCAAAAACTTACACTTAGGCCCCCTCTCTCACACTACACACAATTTCAACACTCCCTACTAACAATTAAGACCCAACAATATTACCCTAGCACAAATGACCCAAATAAAATGCTCGGCATAATTATAATAACACATAATTTGCACACATAATTATTTAAATAAATAATAATTTAAATGAATAACTAAGCAAATAATTAAATAAAAATCATTTAATTACTAATAAAATAGAGCCTATATTTCGGGTCGTGACATTCACTCCCCCTTAAAGAATATTCGACCCGAATTTTAACGAGACTTACCTTAAACAAAAAGCCACGAAAATTTCCTCTCGATCTCATCTCGGAGCTCCCACGTCGACTCCTCGATGTTATGATTCCTCCAAAGAACTCGAACCAACGCGATGCTCTTGCTCCTCAACTCTTGGACCTTGGAATCTAAGATCCGAACCGGTCGTTCCTCATAACTCATATCGGGCTCAATATCCTCCGGTATCCTCGGTAACACGTGAGACGGATCATGAACGTACTTCCGAAGCATAGAAACGTGAAAGACGTGCAACCGGTCCAAAGATGACGGTAACGCAAGGCGATACGCTAGAAGTCCAACCTTTCCCAAAATCTCAAACGGACCAATAAACCTCGGAGCCAATTTGCCTTTCTTCCCAAACCTACGAATACCCACCTTCGGAGACACTTTCAAGAACACAAAATCACCAACCTGAAAACTAAGATCTCGCCTTCGGTTGTCTGCGTAGCTCTTATGTCGACTCTGGGCTGTCTTCAATCTATCCCGGATAACTCTAACCTTTTCAACTGAATCCTGAAGCAAATCAATACCCAAAACTTTCGCTTCACCGACCTCATCCCAACAAATAGGCGATCTACATTTTCTTCCATACAACGCCTCATACGGTGCCATCTCGATACTAGCCTGATAACTGTTGTTGTACGAGAATTCCACTAACGGTAGGTGCGAATCCCAAGAATCAGAAAAGTCTATCGCACAAGCTCGCAACATATCCTCAAGAATCTGAATAGTCCTCTCGGATTGACCGTCGGTCTGAGGATGAAAAGATGTACTAAATCGCAATTCTGTACCCAAAGCTTCCTGAAATGCCTTCCAGAATCTAGAAGTGAACCTCGGGTCTCGATCTGACACAATGCTAACCGGAACTCCATGCAATCTCACAATCTCATCGATATAAAGGGTCGCAAGCTTCTCCATCGAATATCTGATGTCAATAGGCAAGAAATGGGCACTCTTGGTCAATCTATCCACTATTACCCAAACACTGTCATACTTCCTACGGGTACGAGGCAGTCCCGTAACGAAATCCATAGTCACATGATCCCATTTCCACTCGGGAATCTCTAACGGCTGAAGCAATCCCGCGGGTCTCTGATGCTCGGCTTTGACCTGCTGACACGTTAAACACTTCGAAACATACTCAGCTATTTCCCTCTTCATATTAACCTACCAAAATTGTTGCTTCAAATCCTGATACATCTTCGTACTACCCGGATGAATAGTATACCTCGATTTGTGACCTTCATCTAAAACTTGCCTCTTTGATCCTCTAACATCGGGTACACACAAACGACCACGGAAAGTCAACACTCCCACCGGGCTAATAGAAAAATCCTCGAAATTCTTTTCCTTCAATTTACCCATTACCTTCACTAACTCGGGATCTTCTTTCTGAGCTTCCTTTATCCTCTGAATTAGGGTCGGAGACACCCTAATATTCGCAAAAATAGCCCCATGTCTCGATTCACGAGGAGACCAATCTCGAACATCCTCAAGCATTTTCCATTCGCGAACCATCATCGAAGCCACATAAGACTTTCTACTAATCGCATCGGCTACCACATTCGCCTTCCCCGGATGATAAGAAATCGTACAATCATAATCCTTCAACAATTCCATCCATCGGCGCTGCCTATTATTCAACTCTTTCTGGGAGAAAAGGTACTTCAAACTCTTGTGATCGGTAAAAATCTCGAACTTCGCTCCATAAAGGTAGTGCTTCCATTTGTGCAACGCAAATACAATAGCCGCTAACTCCATATCATGAGTCGGGTAATTCTGCTCACTAGGGGTCAACTTCCTCGAAGCATAAGCAATCACTTTCCCATTCTGCATCAATACACAACCCAAACCCTCTTTCGAAGCATCACTATAAATCACTAGGCCATCGCTCCCATTAGGCAAAGTCAAGATCGGTGCGGTAGTCAACCTCTTCTTCAATTCTTCGAAACCCTTGTCACATTTCTCGGTCCACACAAACGGAACATTCTTCCGGGTCAACTGAGTCATCGGAGTAGCGATCCTCGAAAACCCTTCAATAAATCTTCGGTAATAACCGGCTAAACCCAGAAAGCTTCTAATTTCTGTCACTGATTCGGGTCTCTTCCAATCCACTATAGCCTCAATCTTTGACGGGTCCACAGAAATCCCATCTTTCGAAATCACATGACCCAGAAATGACACCTTCTCGAGCCAAAATTCGCATTTACTAAACTTCGCAAATAATTTCTCCCTCGCAAGAACGGATAAAACTGTCCTCAAGTGCTGTTCATGCTCCTCTCGAGATTTCGAATAAACAAGAATGTCGTCGATGAAAACCACCACGAACGAATCAAGATACGGATGGAAAACTCGGTGCATCAAATCCATAAATACTGCCGGCGCGTTAGTCAACCCAAACGGCATAACCAAGAACTCATAATGACCATAACGAGTGCGAAAAGCAGTCTTCGGAATATCCTCCGATCGAACCTTCAACTGATGGTACCCACTCCTCAAATCAAGTTTAGAGAAAACCACGGACCCTTGTAGCTGGTCAAACAAATCATCAATATGCGGTAGAGGATACTTGTTCTTCACCGTAACCTGATTTAACTTCCGGTAATCGATACACAATCTCAAGGAACCGTCTTTCTTTCGCACAAACAAAACCGGTGCTCCCCACGGGGAAACACTAGGGCGGATAAACCCTCTATCAAGCAACTCTTGCAACTGAACTTTCAATTCTTTCAACTCTGCGGGAGCTAACCTATAAGGCGCTTTCGAAATCGGAGCCGTACCCGGCAAAAGATCTATACAAAACTCAATCTCACGATCGGGAGGCATATCATACTCGGTAGAGAAAACATCGGGAAATTCCCGGACTACCCGAACACTATCAAAACTAGGGAATTCTTTCCTAGTATCAAGAGCACTAGCCAAAAACCCCTCGCAACCACTATGCAATAATTTTCTCGCTTTCATAAAAGAAATTAGGCGAACCCTTCTACTCAGAGGACAAGCCTCAAACACAAATTTAGGCACATCGGGAATAGAAAAAGTAACAGTTTTCTTACGGCAATCAACAGAAGCATAAAACTTGCTCAACCAATCCATACCCAAAATGACATCAAAGTCTTGGATAGGAAGAACTACCAAATCCGCACAAAGGACTCGACCACAAATAACCACATCACAAGCACGAAAGACTCGATCGGAAATCAAGCATTCTCCTATAGGGGTCGACACCTCTAGCACGTACGGTAAAGACTCGAATGCAGCATTTAACATGGAAGCAAATTGCACAGAAATGTATGAATGAGATGATCCTGGATCTACTAACGCTCGTGCGCTGACATTAGACACAGAAACAATACCTCCAATAACGGATGGATCATCGGTGACCGTCCATTTCATTTATTCATTTAAGCTAAGACGAAAACTTGGAATCCCTTTCATTTTATTTTTTCAACGATTGATAAGATCAAGTTTCATTCAAATTAATTATTTTGACTGACTGTTTTTACGTAAATGATAAGTAGAAAAGCAGTAGGAACTAAAATGAACAGTGCAGTAGCAATAAATGCAAGAATATTTACTTCCATAATCTCATCGTTTTTTTTACTTCACAATAACTCGGGATTTAATCCCCTAGAGATAATCAATCTTGCGCGTTGTTGATTCATAGCATAGACCTTCCCTTGAACCTTGGGCTTCCCAGCTGCATCCCTTTTCTGACCCTGATATTTACCAACCCCTGACCCGGATGACTGACCTCGGTACCTCGTGCACTCTCTCGCAAAGTGCCCCATTTCACCACAATTGGTGCACCTTCCTTGCTTTTTCCAACACTTATCCTCCGCATGGCCTACCTTCTGATAAAAGGTACAAGGCTTCCTAATTTGGCTCCCTTGGTTCCCGGAAGTGGTACCCGGGTTCCTTAGGATCGGTTGCACTCGGGACTGAGATTGTCCCCCAAAGTTACCTCGATTAACGGAACGGTGTTGTGGCTTGCCTTGAGCTCCTTGCTTACTCGGGTTGGCTACCTCGGTCTTCCTTTTATGCTCCCCAATATCTTGCTCTATTAAATAGGCTCGGTCCACCGCATCTTGGAAAGTCACAATCCGTTGAGCAATCAGTTGAGTATGGATGGAGGTCTTCAATCCCCGAATGAATCTTATAGCCTTTTGTTCCTCGGTCCTCACCAAATAGTCGCAATACCGGGCTAATTCTATGAACTTAGACGAGTATTGTGCTATAGACAACACACCTTGCTCCAAGTTGAGTAGCTCGATCTCTTTTCGGTTTTGATCAACAACCGGAATGAAATGCTCCTTGAACTTGCGCACAAACAACTCCCACGCATACACCGTGTGAGTATCATCCCAAGTAGCTTTAACACCTTTCCACCAATGCTCGGCGGCTCCCACAAGCTTGTAAGCCGCAAACCGGACCTTGTCCTCATCCGAACACCCAAATACATCATAAATCTTCTCCATAGACTCAATCCACAACTCAGCCTTCCTTACATCGGGCTCCCCATTGAATTCAACCGGTTTCAGTTTCAGAAATTGCTCCAATCCATAGCGGGGTGGTGCTTGCTCTACCCTCGGACCTTGATCATGTATGGCTTTCATGGCCGCCTCAAACATGCCTTGAAACATGGCACGGGCTTCTTCCCTTGTATCATTCTGATTCTGTGCCCCACTAGCACCTCCTCTGTTTCTTCTTCCAGACATTGAAAACAATTACCTGCATAAAACATCAACCGTTAATCACTCCGCACACTACTACCCACCTAGGTCATACTAATCCACCTAGACTTATACATAGAGCTAATGCCATAGCTCTGATACCAACTGTCGCGACCCCGGACCCCGCGGGCCCCGGGACTGCGATCTGGACGTCGACTCTAAAACCAAAACTCAGAAATACTGAAGTTAAAAATTTCATTTAATACCAAAAGGTGATGATCCAAAGTTTACAAATCATTTTGAACAACAAGGTAAAACTAGTAGAAACTCCACAAGTTCATACACCAAAGTTACAAAATACACAAATCCTAATGACGTCAATATTTGGTACAAATATCCCAAAAGGTTACACATTTATATAATGTAAACCCACCTATACAACTTTCCCAAAAAGAATGTATCCACCCTCGACGTCCTTGCTCTCGTGATCAGCGAGACTAATCCTTAGCACCTGGGGGGGTTAAGGAAAAACAAAGATAAAAGAAAGGGGGGGGTGAGATAAATCTCAATAAGTTACTAATGCAACTACATGACATGCTATGATGCAATAAGCAATAAACAATAATAATTATCACGTAGCACATAACAATTATCATAGAACAGATAGCAGCGGAAATAAACACATAACAAAGCATATAGCCAAGGTTTTCCAAACCGGAACATCCAAATAAAGGATCGCTGCGCAGCTTCAATAATCAACAAATCATCATCTTCATAATAGCATGAAAGCCGAAGAGAAAACCCCGGTACCGGAACCAATAACATAAAAGTGTCACAAGGGACAAGGATCATGACACAAAGTCATACCCGCTAGCCAGATACATTCACAAAGGAACGCTGACTTATCCTTTCCAAGGCCAATCTGGAGAAGGGGTAAAGAAGGGGGCAAAACAATGGTCAACATTATAATGGACTTGGCTTTGCCATTATAATCTTTTCCATCGTCCAAACACACACAAAATACCAGCTGGGATTTCACGTAAAGGCTAAGTAATAAAATACTAGCACGATAAACAACAAAGGATTCCAAAGTAGGGAATCATGCCAATTAATCACCAAAAAGATGAAATGAACAAACAATGCACAATAAAGGTGCTCCAAAATCCCAATTGACAATTAATGAATCTCAAACACAAACTTGATCACAAAGGACCCAATTCTATCACTAAAGCGTACCACAATGATCACTAAGGTCAACTAGAAGGCCACCCAAGATTTAAACCAAAGCACGTTCTTCAATTACACAATTTAACAAAATGTAAAGTTTTCAGAGGACTGTGCGGCCGCCCAAGTTGGGTTGTGCGGTCGCCCAAAGTGCCTCAAAACAAGAACAAAAGCTCTCAGAAAGATGCGCGGTCGCCCATACGATTTTGGGCGGTCGCCCAATATGCCGGAATCGCCAGAAATCGGGAAGAACAACAGGGGTTCTTCCATTTTAAACCCAAAACACATAACACCCAAAATCCAACACTCCCAACAAGATTTCTAAGGTACCCAAACATTATTTAAACAAAAAGGGGACCTTAACAACACCCTTTATCAACCAAAACCAAGATTGAATCAAGATATTCATCAATTCACCATTTTCAACCAAAAACTCAATAAATTCCAAATAAATTGCAAAACTCATCCAAACTTCAAATGGAACACATCAAACACTATCTAAGCATGATATGAACATTTTAGCATAAAAATGGGGGAAAAGCAACTTACTTGAAAATTCTCAAAGTTGATGGATTTCAATTCTTTTTGGCTTCCTACGATCCTATCGACGATCTAAACATGTTTCACGTTTTAAGAAACGAATAATAATGAAAGGAAGAAGGAGTAAATGAAGAGAGAAGTAAAGAAAGAAAAACTTACCCAAACTTAGAGAGAGGAAGAGAGATGGCTGGGAGATGAAATGAGGGAGTAGGGTGATGGGAGAAGAGGAGGAGTAGGAAGGGAGTAGTTAAAACATTTTTCAAAAACTTACACTTAGGCCCCCTCTCTCACACTACACACAATTTCAACACTCCCTACTAACAATTAAGACCCAACAATATTACCCTAGCACAAATGACCCAAATAAAATGCTCGGCATAATTATAATAACACATAATTTGCACACATAATTATTTAAATAAATAATAATTTAAATGAATAACTAAGCAAATAATTAAATAAAAATCATTTAATTACTAATAAAATAGAGCCTATATTTCGGGTCGTGACAGGTGTATAGAACCCAACAGTTGGGCGGTAGTTCTTCCAAGGGCTCTCTATCCATAGGGAACTTCCTTTTTGGGGTTGTCGCCGTATGTTCACTTGTAAAGGCGGTCTCAACTAAGAAGTCAGCAAGAGGTTGGGCCAGAAGAGTCTTCCTCGGCTTATAGGTTATATCGAATTCGGTCAGTTCGATCGACCAGTTAAGTAGGCGTCCTGAGCTGTCCATCTTGTGAAGTATTTTTCTAAGAGGAGCATTGGTATAGACCGTAATGGGATGAGCCGAGAAGTAAGCTCGTAGTTTTCTGGCTGCAATTACCAAGGCATAAGCAATTTTCTCGGCATTGAAGTACCTGCTCTCGGTATCCGACAATGATTTGCTGACATAGTAGACCGGCTTCTGGATACTGCCTTCTTCTTTGACTAGCACGGCTGCTACGGCTCGGTCGGTTGCAGCTAAGAAAACGTACAATGTCTCACCCATGACCGGGCTACTAAGTAGGGGTGGAGAGCCGAGGTAGTCTTTCAGTTGCTGGAACGAGGTCGAACACTCTGGCGTCCAAGCAAAATCCTTGGTTCCCTTCAAGGCTTTGAAGAAGGGGAGGGACTTTTCTGCTGATTTAGCAATAAACCTACCGAGTGCTGCTACTCTCCCATTCAACCTTTGAACCTCTTTAATACAAGTCGGCTCCCTCATATCGATCAAGGCTTGGATCTTTTCTGGATTAGCCTCGATGCCTCGCTGTGAAACCATAAAACCTAGAAACTTGCCCGCTGTAACCCCGAAGACGCACTTGCTAGGGTTGAGCTTCATATCGTTAGCTTTTAAGTTGTTAATGGTTTCCTCCAGATCTGGTATATGGCTGCCGATCTTGGTCTTGATCACCATGTCATCAATGTAGGCCTCCATAGTCCGGCCTATCTGAGATTTGAAGACCTTGTTCACCATCCTCTGATATGTGGCTCCTGCATTCTTTAAGCCGAAAGGCATCATGACGTAGCAGTATACGCAGCCTGCAGCTTGAAAAGCCGTCTTTTCTATGTCGTCCTCCGCCATTTTGACTTGATGATAGCCAGAGTAGGCGTCCAAGAAACTGAGGGTTTGATGGCCGGCAATGGAGTCTACGAGCTTGTCAATCCTGGGGAGGGGATAGCTATCTTTGGGACAGGCCTTGTTCAGGTCCGTAAAGTCCATGCACATCCTCCATTTGCCATTGTGCTTCTTTACCATGACGACGTTTGCAAGCCACTCAGGGTAAGTTGCCTCTCTTATGATGCCGGCTTTGAGGAGTTTGTTGACCTCGGTCTCAATTGCTTTTT
This sequence comes from Campanula takesimana, assembly GCA_026119855.1. NCBI lineage: Eukaryota > Viridiplantae > Streptophyta > Magnoliopsida > Asterales > Campanulaceae > Campanula > Campanula takesimana. The sequence goes on from JAOWBW010000147.1 coordinate 171,081, forward strand.
CCTTGTCGGTAGAGAAGACTCGTCTTGTCTGCTTGACCGGTTTAAAGAACTTGTCGACTTCCAGTTTGTGGAGAGCAACAGCTTCCTTCACTCCCACCATGTCATCTACTTTCCAAGCAAATACGTCCAAATTGTTTTGGAGTAGGGAAATGAGCTCTTCTCGTTCTTGTTGGGAGAGTTGCTTCCCAATCTTCACTTTTTGATCTGGATAGTCTGGGTTGATGACGACCTCGTCTAACTGATCCACTGGTTTAAGTTCGGGGCCGTCTCTGAACTCTAGGGTCTCGACAATGATCTGCTTGACCTTTTCCTTGTCTTCCCCTTCCAAACTTAGGTTTTCCATGTCCAACAGTTTCTCGATCTCGGTTTCCATATCAGTCGGCTGTGTGGCCCCCGAGCTAGGGACAACGGCGAGAGCCAAGTTGTCCGTAGCTGTGTTCATCGAGATGCAACCAAAGCCGTCTAAGCCGTAGGTAACCTCGGCCCTAGTTGGGACGTCATTATCAAAAATAGCCCTCTCTTCAGGTTCGTCTTCAACATTCGCTAATATAACACCGATTTGTGGCGTCAAGGTTGTAACTGTGGTTGATTTTGAAACCGTGATTCTTTTATTAGGAGTATCAATCTCCATCTTGGCCTTTGCTTTCCTGGACTTCATCACATGCTCCAAAAAATCTCTCGGCGACCCTGGGACGCACCCAATTCCAGACGGGGTGGGGAACTTCACCCTTTGGTGAGGAAGGGAAGCAACCAGACCCAACTTTCCTTGACTGGGTGCACCTAGGATAGCATGGTAATCACTGTCTAGATCCATGACTATGAAGGTGACCGTGGCCGAGGTTTTGTAGGGGTGAGTGCCGACTTCCAGGAGTAGGTCGACGGTTCCTTTGGCATCGGCCTTATGATTAGTGAACCCTTCTAGCCTTCCATTATATGGGGTCAGCATTGTATCGGGAAGTTCCATCTCTTTAAAAGTGCGATAGTATAGCACATCCTTGGCCGCTCCGGAGTCTATGAGGAGCCTGTCCGACTCGCAATTATCAATGCGGCCTGTGATGACCAATGGTTGTTCTCTCATGGCACGGTTTCCCGCCAATTCATTCGGAGAAAAACTGATCACTTCCTCCCTCTCATGGATCCAGGGAGGGATGTGGAAGACTTTACTTAGCTCGTAAATCTGCTCCTTGAGTTTCTTGTTGGATAGAATTTCCTCTCGGATCACGCCTATCAACCTAGCCCGAGGTGGCCTATCGACCTGATCATTGTTTTTGTCTTCTTCCCTTGGGCGTTTATTGTCCTTGGTCATGAACTGATTGAGCTTGCCTTGGTCCGCCCATTTCTGCAGAATCTTCTTCAGGGCAAAACAGTTCTCGGTGTCGTGACCGTTATCTCTGTGATAGGAGCAATACTTTGTTGTATCCCTTGGGTATTTCGGGTTGTCTTTTAGAGGCTTGGGGTTGGGGAGATCCACCAGATTCATGATCTCAGAGATCGGTTTATTGAATGTGGTGAATGTCTCGGTCCCCCTGGTCCTGTTTTTGCCCTTGCCGTTTCCCCCGTTGGTCCCCTGGGACGAGTTCCCGTTATGTGACTTGTCATGATCTCGGTCTTGTTCCTTATGACCATATAACGTATTTTTCTTCTCCTCGGCGATGGTCGTGGCATAAGCAACGTGGTACAACTCGGCTTTGGTGAGGGGCTCTCTGACCGACAATTCATAAGTTAGCTGCTCTGACCTATGACCATTCGTGAAGCATACAATTATCTCCCTGTCGGTCAGGCGTTCCTCTATTGAGTCGGCAAGATCCCTAAACCGGTTGTAGAAACTCAGGGTGGACTCATTCTTGCTCTGGACCATGTTGGCTAGGTCAGACAACCTTTTCTTTCTAGCACCAGCAGTAGCAAAATATTCCAGAAATTGTGATTTCAACTTGGCAAAGGAATTGATGCTACTTTTCTCAAGGTCCATGAACCAGGACCGAGCTGCCTTTGTTAAGGTGATTGCAAAGGCCTTGCACAGCACGTCATCCTGATTGGACACTAGGGCCATGGTGGCCTCAAAGTCTTGGATGTGATCCAGAGCGTCGGTGTTGCCGGAGTATTTGTCTAGATGTGGGAGCTTTAACTGCGGATTAGGTGGTGCATCCTTAATCCTTTGCGCGAAAGGGTGCATGGCATCGTAATCATTATTGGGTTTCCTGTGCCCCTGATTCATCATCTCAATGTTGTTGAGTCTCTCTCTAAGGTCAACAATGTCCCTTGTGCTGAATGCCGAGGTATGACTGGAACTGACTATGCTTCGATCACGGCGTCCCCTTTCACCTTGGATAGGTTCAAGGCGATGCCTTGAAGGAGTACGGCAAGGTGGAGTGTGCCGGGGCGGATCCTGCCGGGGTGGCGTGCGCCTTGGTGGATCTAGTCTGAGAGGCGAATGACGTCGGGCGTCCCCACGACGTATTTCCCCTACAATTATCACTCCAGGGGATTCATCTTCTTGTTCTTCCCGACGGCGATTAATGTGGTCCCTCAGATCTTCATCTAGATTGGGTCTTCCTAACCATCCGTCTTGGCGACTTACTCGGCTCCGGGGAGGTATATCCCGTCTACAATTTTGTAGGGGCTCCCTTCTGCTCACTCTGTCGTCCAGATTTGTCCCCCTCGTTCCAGATGGCTGAAGTAGGTTAGCCATGGAATTTTCGGGGTCAAGATCTAACAGGGCCCGCTGGGCTTCGGCCAGCTGTTGGAGTGTGTGAACGTTCTATTGAAGCAATGCTCTTTTGTCCAGTGGCGGCGGCTGTGATGGTCCTGCCCCATTATTGCGGGATCCTGTCCGTCGGCGACGCCCGTATTGGTTAAAAACATTGGGGGCTGGACCCTTTGAGCGGGTATGCATCCCTCCCCCTTGTGCGGGTGCCGTAGGTGGGAGCCTCTGGTTCTGTGCAGCAGCGTTTGTGTTGTCAGGGGGCGGTGCATCCCTTGTGGTTTCTTTAGAAGGGGTGGCCTCTCGCCCGTCAACCAATTCTCCGGCCATGGTCTTGGAATTGTCTGACTAAAGAACTGATCAATCGATTTTCCCGGCAATGGTACCAAACTGATGACGCCAAAATCTGGTTGGATCAGCCTTCGTCTAACGGGTCGGATAATCCCAGCAACAGTTCTTGATGACGGAATCTGCACACACGAAACAAACGTAAACTACACCGGGGCTTCACCGGCGAAGGCCCTCCGGTGTTAGAATAAGGATATGGGTGATTAGAAATAGAGAATCAATTGGCTAGATTAGAGCCAAAAGTTCATTACCCGTTTCCTGTGTAGAGGACCTGTTTATATAGGCACGGGTGTATGAGTTCTGACTTGATAGGAAAGCCAGGAAGCCCGTGGTGATGTAGGACTCATATTCCTTGGAGATAGACTCCTGATAAGGATGGATGATATCCTGTTATCTGATAGGAGAGTTATCTTGGTTCAGATAAGGACTCTTAATTTTAGAGTTGCAGTATAACTCTGTAAGAGGTTTCCCAACGATAATGGGAAGTTTCTATGTAAGTCGGCCCGTCATCTAACTCGGCTCGTCATAGAGACCGGCTAGGGATTAGGCTTTTCGGACTCGGCCTAGGCAAGGACTGCCTGCTCGGCCTTACTGATGTCGACCTATAAGCATGGGCTCGTGAGTGGGCCTCTCGGTATAGGTCCATTAGGTACGCTGGGCCTCTCGTCCGGGTTCCCATCTACTAGGTCGGTTTATGTCGTTCAGAAACACAATGGGAAAAGTTTCAAAACGCCGGAAAAGAATTGATAGAATAAGCAACTTACCTACCTGTCTTATTAGTCATATTCTTTCCTTCTTATCAACCAAGGATGCTGTCAGATCTAGCGTTTTGTCCACCCAATGGATTCATCAATGGACATCAATCACCCACCTAGACATTGATGACGGTTATCATCTGCGGCACGTAAATAGTAATGATATTGCTACAATTCAGATCAACTTTGTGCACTTTGTCTATAGGGTTTTGCTTTTTAAAGTGACCCGTCTAGATTCATTTCGACTCAAGTGTGGTCGAGATTATGGTGGTGTTATACAGTTTCATTCATGGCTTTCTGCTGCACTATTGCGAAATGTTGGTGAAATTGATTTTACTGTTCCTAGAGATGACTTTGAACCTCCAGTTCCTCCTTGGTCTTCACTTAAGCTCGATTGTCTCTTCTCCAGCACAACTTTGGTGGTCCTAAAATTGGGAAGAGGATTTTTTCTTAGAGTTCCTAACAGTATCTTTCTCGATAGTTTGAAAGTCCTTCATCTCAATACAGTTGCGTTTGAGGACAATGAGTCACTTCCCAAGCTAGTTTCGAGTTGCCCCTGTCTCGAGGAATTGCAAATGCAAGGACCATTTAGTCAGAGGAGGGAAGTAAATGTACTTCACATCTCATCTCTAGTACTCAAGAGATTGATTTTAATTAGGATCTTTCACCCAGAAGAACCAGACCTTGTACTTCATCCGTATGACCTTATACTTAATACACCAAGTCTTGAATACTTTGAACATACTAATAGTTGTGTGCCAGATAGGTATCGCTTGGAGATGAGGACCCTTCACTGTCTTGATGAAGCACGCTTATGTTTGCGTTTCTTTTCGGAACAATATTATTATCCATACGAAGATATGCTACTTCTTGGAAAATCAATGGTAGACCTTGCTTTGGCAATATCCAATGTTCAGTTTCTCTATTTATCAGAATTTGGCTTTGAGGTTAGCTACGAAGTTTTACTGATGAGGTTTTATATTTGTTTTTCTCAATTTATATAATGGTTTTTTTTTTTTTTTTTGAAGTCCTTGAGTCGCCCCGAACGTGTAATACCAAATTTTGAACTGCCAAAATTTTCTCGTTTAACCAACTTAGAGATTGGTGGTATCACACAATACGCGGGATTGAGTTTGTTGGTGGCGTTTCTTCAAGTCTCACCACAACTGGCATATCTGTCTTTTAGACTAGTGAGTTCTCTTTCTTACTTTAAACTCGTTGCTTGCGTAAGGTGTTGTACGGTTTAGTAACTTGAGAACATTTGTATAAAATTTTGCACAACATTTCACTTTATACATCATATTCTTAATATAATTGGGGATATTACTAACCATTTGGTTCATCTTGTGCTCAGGATCAGGAAGATGAGACTTTGGACTGTGACTGGAATCCACCTATTGCTGTGCCCGATTGTATGCAACATAGCCTTGAGGTAATTGAAATAACCTTTCTCTATGGGGTGCAGTTAGAAATTGACATGATAAAGTACTTCCTTGAGAAGACACTCAGTTTAAAGGAGTTAATATTTCCGAGGTTCGGAAATAATGTAGGATTGGTTATCGATAAAGTCTTAACATTACCCAGGGCCTCGGAGTCATGTGAAATTGTGCAAGCTTAATCTCATTCTGAACATGTTAAAGTATGTAATTTTTTTTTATTTTTTTTTACCGTGATACATTTTTGGCTATGATATTTAAAAGATAGAAATATTGTGGATGCAGATTTATGTAACGAGTTTAATTGTTGCTTTTCTTGCTGAAATATACATTTGTTGCGTTCATAAATTAAACAAAGAGAAACATACTATGCTTAAAAAGATGCTAAAAATTGGCCACATTACCCTTGTACATGTAGAAAATCTCATCATAAATTCACAATATTGATATTGACACCAAATTTGATTTCATTGTATGTGAAGTTCTTCCAGTTGGTAAGCGCTCTGTTTCTTTCTCTTCAACTCCTCTCAATTAGTTTATGCATTTCTTGTTTGTAAGTTATGCTGCTTAAAATTTTGCTCCTGAATTCTTTAGTTTGAGAAACTAGTTGATGTGCCCACAAAAATGATATGGTAAATATATTAGCCTTTGGGGGCAAAAAGGTCACCGGATGAATAGGGCTAAGGCCCATTTTCCCTATAAATACAAGGCACCATCCCATTGAAGAAGGAGGTCAATTTCTCACTCCCCTGTCTTTTATGTTTCAGATTTAATGTTCTTGAAGAGAGATGCTGATTCTCACGCCGGAGGGTTTGCGGGGGGAAAACCTCCCCCACCCCTAACGGTGTCTGTTTTCTCAGGTAGTAGGTTGAAGATCCAAGCCGGAGTATCTCTAGACCACAACACGCGGATCGAGGCATGGATCCAGATTTTTATGTAACATCATTTGGTTCCATTGCCGGGACCTGAACGGATCTTTATTTTCTGCCTGAAAATCGCCGGAAAAGATAAAGAGAGACGAAAGAGCTTCCATCTCTGATTTCTTTTAAGGAAAGGTGAAGACCCGGAGAAAGATAGGGAAATCTCCATGTCCCCATCTCACTCCGGCCAACAAAATGAAGGCTCCATTGATGGAGTTGGAGTCTCAAGATACAGAGCAACTCCGAAAGGAAGGAAGAAACTTAAGGAATCTGGAAATGAAGACTCCATTGATGGAGATTTGAAGCTCCATTGAAGAGGAATAAGCTGGAGAAGAATAAGAACATCCCAGAAATAAGAAGTCCGGCGACCTCAACACCGGGAATGACTTTTCGGAGCAACTTGCCGGCGATTAGCCTGACAGTCCAAGCCCGCAAAAAAGTACATGTGAAACCAAAATGAAACGAAAAAGAAAGAAATAGAGGAATTTCTTCACAGAAATGGGTCATTTTGAAGCTAGATCTAGCCTGGCCACCGGAATATATGGAAAAAGGGAGAGCTGGCTCACTCTAAATGAGAAAAAATCGGAAAGTACACGTTGCTAAAAGGTCCGGCTTGACGCAACGGAAAGAACGGCGTTAAAATGGTCACCGTCAAACCACATTTGAGCCACCATCGCCAGGAATTCCGGTTCTCATGTCGACTTCCGGCGCCGGTCCGGCTGCAACGATAACCTGCAAACCGGTCATCACCGGTTGTACACTTGCTGGCCATCAGGCTCCTTCCAACTGCAATAAATGTGGCAGAAAAAGTTTATGAAAGGTTGTGAAAAGTCTGTCAATTGCTTGGAAAGGGGAAAGGACATGTGCTTGGCTTTTGTCTGTCTAGGAAAGTGGAATGGGGTTGACAGGAGCAGTGCACTAAGATGAGATGAAGTTGTGGAGACAGATCAGCCACGTATTTGAAAGCTGGGAAAATATCTTTTCCGTTAGCTTGGTTAACTCTGAAGCTCACCCATTTAGCGGCCGTCAAATATTCCGTTAAAATTTTAACAGATTTTATCAAAGCTTCGCAAATCTCCGTCAGGTCGTTTCTTTCCATCTTTTAATCTTTGCTGAAATTGTTTATATGTGATCATTTTTAGCAAATATAAATGCATGCTTAAAAAAGATAAACAGTAGCAAAAATTGCTCATTTTTTATCCTTATGCCTAATTGAATTAGAAAAAATAAAATACCCCTACTACTTGAAATAAAGTGATGGGAGAGAAAGGAAAAATATAGAAAGAAGACAATGAAAGAAAGAATTTTTCTTTTATAGATTAAAATAAAAGTGTAGGTGTGGTCCACACAAAATGATGATAGGACACTATGTAAAACGTGGGATGGACATAATGATGAAAGTTGGTATTATTGAGGGCTTAAAAAAAAAAATCTAAGTTACTGGAGTGTGTGGAGTAAGTGTTCATTAACATGATTGTATCGTGGCATATAGTAACAATATGCTTACTGTCTCTTAAAATGATATGATATGCATGATCAGAATATGAACTCATGCCTATTTAAATGATGCGCTAATATGATCTTCCGAATATGTAGCATCCTACAAAATATCTTCTTGTTAAAATTAATGAAATGAATACATTGTTGCAAGTAGGCTCCGTGCGTATAGTTGGAAAAATACTTGATTTATGTCTTGATTTAGTTGCGTAATATTAAAATTGTTATATTACCAATTGCAAGAATGGATTAATTCCTTTTAGTAAGGTTGCCTAAAGACAAGCCTTACTTTTGAAGGGGGTATAGAGGGTATGTACCCGAAGAAAGACGAACGTTAAATTTTAGCATTTGCTAAACAAATTGTGGACATGTAATATATCAAAGATGAAGCACTAGAAATTGTTAGAGAGCAAGAATGTTGCGGGACAAATTCTAAACACACTTGGAAAATGTTAAAGTCGAGGAACAGAGAATGTGTTAGATTAATAAAGGGGAAAGGAAAGGCTTGGTTTGAAAATAAGGCAAGTCGCATATAAAAGAAAGTGAAAAGTAGTGAATGAAAATTAAGAGAAAATGTTGTGGCAATGAACTTATGTGAACCAATATGAAAATTGCCTCCTTGGCTCACTCGTAAATAACCGAGTTAAGGAGTGGGGGCTTCTGATGTGCCCACACAAAAATTGTAGTGTAAATGTGTTGTCGTTAAGGGCAAAATAGTCATTGTAGTAATAAAAAAGAATATGTTCCCACTATTTAATAAATATGACTGCTTGCTTAGTAATGGCATTAGATAGTAGAAAGTTCAAGTGGGCATTATAGGAATAATTATTTAAGCTCCTTTGATGGACTAAGTTGATTTAATCAATGTCAACTTGCTTATCTATTTTGCTAGAGAAGAAAGTAATGTCATGAGTAAATTAAGAACGTAAATTGCTGAATGTATGGATTATTACAGCCTCTTAGTGCATTAATGGAAAGCAAATGAAAGCAATAGGCTACGTAAATTAATAACAGTATCTCATGCAATGGTGCTTAATGTTTGGCAATAGTGCTAACACACTTGATAGCTCGATAAACGAAATATATGAGCTAGAATGAAGATTCATGCTGATGATTTGTATTGTGCGTTAGCAAGCTTTGTAAAATATTTTAATATGTAAAAAAGTATTAACGTTCTAGAAGGGTTAGTCACCTACGGGTGCGGCTTGCGGGATCGCTCCTTAACGGGTGATGAGACCTCTTAAGTTGAGGAAGTTTCCATGTCGGCGCATACGCGGTTTTACATCTCACAAGTTCAGTGAAGTAGTCACTTAGGGGTGTGGCTTGCGAGATCACGCCTTAACCAGTATCATGAATGATATTGTTTAAAAATTAATGAAGTCACCATGATAATGCTCCTACAAATGGGCAATCTGCGAGTTCAAAATGAAGCAGCACGCGTAGTCGTGTTATTTGGCTCACATCCTGATCAACTGCTGGGGCTCACATCCCGAACTGTCGTGTTATTTGGCTCACATCCTGATCAACTGTTGGGGCTCACATCCCGAACTGTCGTGTTACTTGGCTCACATCCTGATCAACTGGTTGGGCTCACATCCCGAACTGTCGAGTTGTTTGGCTCACATCCTGATCAACTGTTGGGGCTCACATCCCGAACTGTCGAGTTGTTTGGCTCACATCCTGATCAACTGTTGGGGCTCACATCCCGAACTGTCGTGTTATTTGGCTCACATCCTGATCAACTGTTGGGGCTCACATCCCGAACTGTCGTGTTATTTGGCTCACATCCTGATCAACTGTTGGGGCTCACATCCCGAACTGTCATGTTATTTGGCTCACATCCTGATCAACTGTTGGGGCTCACATCCCGAACTGTCGTGTTATTTGGCTCACATCCTGATCAACTGTTGGGGCTCACATCCCGAACTGTCGTGTTACTTGGCTCACATCCTGATCAACTGTTGGGGCTCACATCCCGAACCGTCGTGTTACTTGGCTCACATCCTGATCAACTGTTGGGGCTCACATCCCGAACTGTCGTGTTACTTGGCTCACATCCTGATCAACTGTTGGGGCTCACATCCCGAACTGTCGAGTTGTTTGGCTCACATCCTGATCAACTGTTGGGGCTCACATCCCGAACTGTCGAGTTGCTTGGCTCACATCCTGATCAACTGTTGGGGCTCACATCCCGAACTGTCGAGTTGCTTGGCTCACATCCTGATCAACTGTTGGGGGTCACATCCCGAACTGTCGAGTTGCTTGGCTCACATCCTGATCAACTGTTGGGGTCACATCCCGAACTGTCAAGTTACTAGGCACATTATATAATAAACATGTCGAAAGCCATCACGATGCCGTGGATATGGAGAAAGCCATCACGATGCCGTAGACAAGCTGTATGGCAGCATCAGGCAGTTTGGCAGCATCAAGCTGTATGGCAGCGACATTATGAGAACAAGCCATAGACAAGCTGTATGGCAGCATCAAGCTGTATGGCAGCGAGATCACGATGCCGTGACGGGGTAGGTCCATCATGATGCCATGGACATGACGAAAGTCATCACGATGCCGTAGACTAGCTGTATGGCAGCATCAAGCTGTAGGGCAGCGAGATCACGATGCCACTGACATGGCTGAAGCCATAGCGATCCTATTGGCATGGTTGAAGCTGTAATAATGCCGTTAATGTTACAAGGTTTTCTATAGCAAGATGAAAGTTCCGGCATAAAAGTTAGTGTTGAAATGCTCAGTATGGCGAGATGAATGCCTTATGATGATATCAGAAATCTTAGTATGAGGAAAGCTTGGCTAAAAAGATATCAGAAAGATAACGACTTATTCCTCCTTTGAAGGCGAGGATCATTCACATAAGCTATTCCGCCTTTAAAGGCGAGGTTCATTCATGTCAGCTATTCCGCCTTTGAAGGCAAGGTTCCTTCACGTCAGCTATTCCGCCTTTGAAAGCGAGGATCCTTCACGACAGCTATTCCGCCTTTGAAGGCAAGGTTCATTCACGTCAGCTATTCCGCCTTTGAAGGCAAGGTTCCTTCACGTCAGCTATTCTGCCTTTGAAGGCGAGGATCCTTCACGACAGCTATTCCGTCTTTGAAGGCGAGGTTCATTCACATCAGCTATACCGCCTTTAAAGGCGAGGTTCATTCACGTCAGCTATTCCGCCTTTAAATGCAAGGTTCCTTCACGTCAGCTATTCCACCTTTAAAGGGGAGGTTCATTCACATCAGCTATTCCGCCTTTAAAGGCGAGGTTCATTCACGTCAGCTATTCCGCCTTTAAATGCAAGGTTCCTTCACGTCAGCTATTCCGTCTTTGAAGGTGAGATTCCTTTACGACAGCTATTCCGCCTTTGAAGGCGAGGTTCATTCACGTCAGTTATTCCGCCTTTGAAGGCGATGTTCATTCACTTCATTTACATCCGCCTTTGGGGCGAGGCTGGCGAGATCGGGCATGAGGCCTTGGGGATCTCGCTCAGCTCCTTATTGTGGTTTTCATCCGTCTTTGGGACGAAGATGGCGAGATCGGGCATGAGGCCTTGAGGATCTCGCTCAGCTCCTTATTGTGGTTTTTTCATCCGCCTTTGGGTGAGGCTGGCGAGATCGGGCATGAGGCCTCGTAGATCTCGCGCAGCTTCTTATTATGTTTCATTTTCCTTTGGGGCGAGACTGGCGAGATCGGGCATGAGGCCTCGTACATCTCGTGCAACTCTTTATTGTGTTTCATCCGCCTTTGGGGCGAGGTTGGCAAGACTTGGCATGAGGCCTTGTAGATATCGCACAACTCTTTATTGTGCATTCATCCGCCTTTGTGACGAGGCTGGTGAGATCGGGCACTAGTCCCTGAGGATCTCGCACAACTCTTTGTTGTATGTTCCGCTTTTGAAGCTGAAGTTCGCGAGATCCGTTAAAAGGCTTTGGGGATTTAGCAAAGCTGGCAGTAAAGTTTGCGAAATCCAGCTTTGGTCCATTCTAACTGGGGATCTTGCGAAAATTGTAACTTGGCTATGTGGCTTGACAAGTTCTGAAAAGAAGGTCAAAAAAAAAAAAAAAAAAAAAAAAGGGGTGACGTCAGGAAGAAATTGCAGAAAAGTGAAAGGCGTAAGCAAATGGGCTCACAATCCTTAGTTCTTTTCATCCTCGAGCTTAGAGAAGGGAGAACAAGCTTCAAAATTCAATTCACGGTACCTGACTTGCTCGGGTTCATGAATAAGATCTATCGCTGTAAGTAGTCCGGTTGACCATAACAATCGAGTTGTATGGGACCCGTTTCGGGCAAAATGACTTGGTAAAAGTGCACCAGCAAAAACACTTATTATTATAATTGAGGATCGGAATTTCGGAGGCGACATGGCCAAAAATCATCACTGTGGATCACTTTAATTGGTAAAGCGAATCTTCAGCTCGAAATGATCCAAGTTATTGAAGACTTCTATTCTGAGCAATGTGACAGGATTAAAGATTTTCATTATGCGTATTGTTATCTCCTCAACTCGTTCATGAATAAACGAGCTAAGGAGTCGGGGGGCTATTGATGTGCCCACAAAAATGATATGGTAAATATATTAGCCTTTGGGGGCAAAAAGGTCACCGGATGAATAGGGCTAAGGCCCATTTTCCCTATAAATACAAGGCACCATCCCATTGAAGAAGGAGATCAATTTCTCACTCCCTTGTCTTTTATGTTTCAGATTTAATGTTCTTGAAGAGAGATGCTGATTCTCAAGTCGGAGGGTTTGCGGGGGGAAAACCTCCCCCACCCCTAACGGTGTCTGTTTTCTCAGGTAGTAGGTTGAAGATCCAAGCCGGAGTATCTCTAGACTACAACACGCGGATCGAGGCACGGATCCATTTTTATGTAACATCACTAGTAATTTGTTTTCCTTGAAATCCAGTATAGTTTCTTTATTCCTCTGGATAATTCATGCTTAAATCCTTTTTGTTTTGTTGTAAATTTCAGATGATTGTTTAGGTATGAGGAATCAAATTGTCTGTATCATCATCTATCCGAAAATGTCCACAAAGTTGTATGTAATACTCCCACCATCCCATTACAAGTACTACCTCTGTCCCTAAATGAGTGTCCAAATTTTATTTTAAGGGACATAACTTTTTATACAATTTGGTGGTAAAATTTATATATGATCTTGTAATCCTCTTTACAAACATTTAGTTTTTGCAAGTATAAAGAGACCGGTGGTTTTGTTTTTTGAAAAAAAAATTATTTAGGGACAAAATTATGATCAAAATGGACATTTATTTTGGGACAAATATTTCTTGAAAATGGACACTTACTTAGGGACAGAGGGAGTAATATTTAATGTACGGGGATTAAGGAACATATTATAATATTGATAGTAGGGAAAATGTTGCGAGCATAAAAACTAAAGTATGGGAGAGAAACTGAGGTAGAGAATAGTCAGTGAATTATTGTTGTGAGTATGACCGGTGGGTCCATTGAATAAAGAATTGGTAAAAGTTGGCTATATTGAGTAATCTCACTTATTATGGACATACCTATACTTAAAAGGGAAATAAGTCTCGCTTATTATGGACGGAGGGAGTATAGTACTTCATACATTCTTAAATAATAATGACAGTCACACTACACTTTTTTTTTTTGGTTAATTTAATTAAACTTTTAATGAAAGATCTAGAAAAAATAAAGATTAAATAATAATTTCGTTCCTAAACTTGGCATTTTTTATTAGTTTGGTCCCTCATGAATATTTTTTAGGGTTAATGACAATTTATACCCTAAAGTCATATACCACCCTCCCAACGAACTTTAAAGTTTTTTTTCGCCAGATCAGACCTTGAAGTGTAAAAAAGTCGCCAGTTAAGGCATTTTTGATGGATTTTGTTAGAAAAGTCAGTTAAGTAGCATGTGTCATGCACGTGATTGACAAAATGGATGGATTTGTAATTGATATCAGCTATTAAGGGCTTTAGTGAAATTCTTAAAACTTAAAGGGTTAAAAAAAATCAAATGTACAATATTTTTCTCCATATTTAATATATCAATTTTTTTTACCAAAAAATTATAAGTACAATTTCAAAATAAATCTCAGATTTGGAATTGATTTAATTAAAAAATTTCAATAAAACCTTTAGTATTTTTAATATATTAAAATTTAAAATTATATGAAAATTAATCTTTTTGTTTTTGTTTCTTTGTTTTTGTCATTTTTTTATTCGTCTTCATTTATTGTTAATGTAATAATTAGTAAGATTATTTTTTATATATTTTTAAATTTTAATATATTAAAAATCCTAAAAGTTTTATTGAAATTTTTTAATTTAATCAATTCCAAATCTGAGATTTATTTTTAAATTGTACTTATAAGTTTTTGCTAAAACAATTTGATATATTAAATATGCAAAAAAATATTGTACATTTGATTTTTTTTTAACCTTTTAAGTTTTAAGAATTTCACTAAAGCCCTTAATAGCTGATATCAATTACAAATCCATCCATTTTGTCAATCACGTGCATGGCACATGCTACTTAACTGACTTTTCTAACAAAATCCGTCAAAAAGGCCTTAACTGGCGACTTTTTTACACTTCAAGGTCTGATATAGCGAAAAAAAAACTTCAGGGTTCGTTTGGGAGGGTGATATAGGACTTTAGGGTCTAAATTGTCATTAACCCTATTTTTTATTAGTTTGGTCCCTGATGTTGGCTATTTTTGCCTATATAGTCATTCCGTCTATCCTCGTCAATTTCCAGCGGTTAAATTCGTGTAAAATGACATCAATGCCCCTGTGGTCTTTTGGTTCCTTAAATTGACATGTTTTATTAATTTGGTCCCCTCATAATACTCATTTAATTAATTTAATTAATTTGGTCATTCATAATGACTTTCTTTTCCTGTTTGTTCACTCCATATATCCCATCAATTTTTAAGCATTAAAAGATGTGTTATCGTCCATCTATCTTAATCATCTAAACAAATTAAACTAAAATCACCAATTCATAACTATTAAATATCCATGAAAACAGACTGTGAACTATGAACATAACTTGATAATTTGTGAATAATACAACTATTTCATAGGGTTAATGACAGATTAGGGCCTCAACTCCAGGGGCGTCTAAAAGGGGCCTGGGTTTTTTTTCCCGCTAGATCAGGGCTCAATATCATAATTTTTCGGCAGTTAAGGGCTTTTTGACGGAAATTATTAGAAAAGTCAGTTAAATCGCATGTGCCTCGCACATGATCATAAAAATGGATGGATTTGTAATGAAAATTTGTCAAAAAGGGTCAAACTGTAAATTTCAAAATTTGAAAGGTTAAATCCGAAAATGCCTAAATCCCTCTCCCCCTTCCCGTAATTCCCCAATTCCAGATCTCTCTCTCTTTCAAAAAAAAAAAAAACACACACACACACACAGTAAATCTCTCATCCTCTCCAAACCCTAACCCCAACCTCACTTGCCGTTTCTTCTCCGGCAATCTTTCCACCGGCGACCTCTTTCCCGGCCATCCTAACCAGTTACCATCAAGTCCACTCCAGGTTTCGACGCCGAACACCATAGCAACGCCGCCTCTTTCAAACGCCGGCCATAGATTCCGACGCCGAACACAAACGCCGGCCATAGATTCCGGTGAATCATCACCGCCTTCTCACTCTTTTTGGTCTCCTTCTTCAATATCCATTCTATCCAGCAACTCCCTTTTTCGAATTTGTGATCAAGCATTTTGAATCTGGGTTTCTTGATCAAGCAAAGGGTTTCTTGATTTTTGATGTGGAAATTGAATTCTGGGTTCTTGATTTTGATGTGGAAATCGAATTTGGATGTTGTTGGCTGTGGTGGTGGTCTTGCGCCGGACTAGTGGTGGTGTTTGCAGAGTGATGGGTGGCGGACTGGTGGAAATCCAATCTGGGTTTTTTCTTTTTTCTTTTTCTTTTTTTTTTCCCGTAAAGATGAAATTTTATGGGAATAAATATATACTATTTTTTTTTAAATAGTGATAATTACTTTATGTTGTTTTAAATTTGGTCAATGTAAAAAGTAATTTATTACTCCCTCCGTCTCATCCGAAATAGGATTCCTGGTCCCGACACGGGGATTAAAGAATAATAATATTTTATTATTAAAAGTTGTTTGAAAAGTAGGCGTTGTGAGTATGAAGGAGAGAGAAAGTGGGTGAAGAATAATAAATAAATAGTTGTTGTGAGTATGACATGTGGGTCCTACTAACAAAAAAGTAATAAAAGCTTTCCATTTTGGGATGTCCTATTTCGAGTGAGACACCCAAAATGGCAAAACGTCCTATTTCGAGTGGGACGGAGGGAGTGTTCATAGAATAAAATTTAAATTTATTTATAATTTTCTTAATTTTAAATTTATTATTTAGAAAATAATCTAAATCCTTTTATATTTAGTATAGCTATTGGATTAATTTTTTTAATAATTTTGATTTGTTTTTAATAAATTTATTTTATATATGATAATTACTTATTTTATTATATACTTGATTATTTAGAAAAAATATTATTTTTTAGAAAAAATATTTATTTCATTTTTAAACATTTTGAGTTTCAAAAATTTCACTAAAACCCTTACTAACTAATATCGTTACAAATCCATCCATTATTATGATCACGTGCGAGGCACATGCGATTTAACTGACTTTTCTAACGATTTCCGTCAAAAAACCCTTAACTGCCGAAAAAATTATGATATTGAGCCCTGATCTAGCGGAAAAAAAACCCAAGCCCCTTTTAGACGCCCCCTGGAGTTCAGGCCCTAATCTGTCATTAACCATATTTCATATAACAAAAATCCCTTTTCACAACTTATTTGAAACATTAATAGAAAACTAAACAAAAAAAGATATGCATAACTCAATTCAATCATAAAAAATAAGCAACAGTGGCTGACTATGTCGTGCCCCGAAAAATTCTAAATTCTATAAATATCAAAATAGCATAATATACATCTATAAAATGCTAAATACCGAATCAGGCGCGTGAACTCTGCTATAAAACCAACATAATACCATAAACATGTCGATGACAAAACCACATCAGCTATTGAGACTACACCTCAACGAGATTACAACTCGGAGACTATTTACAAGTACGGAAGAAAGAACGACCAATAACATATATATCCAAAAGACAACCGTACTTACATAACTCTGTACAACCACGGCCTCACAACAAGAATACACAAAAGCTCCGTAGAGCAACTACCCCAAAAGAGTATAACCTGCTAAGAACAGTCCCACAACATCCGATCTTACGGCTTACAACCTCTAGCTTTCCTGTGAACTAAGGAAAATAAATTTGAAAGGAACGGGGTGAGATAAATCTCAGTAAGTTACTAATGCAGCTACATGGCATAATATCATACATATTAACTAAATAACTGAATCATATAGCAACAAATGAGAGGCTCCCTATCGCCAATCGTCACATACCGGTTGGAAATAACGACCAACTCATCATGCATCACACAAGGCTGAATTAAACACATAACAAAGGATACTGAGACAAGGTTCTCCCAAAAGGATATAATAATCTGAACCTCATCAACAAAGCCGCATCGAAGAGCATCATCAACAGGCAGCATCAAAGATCTGAAGCAGGGGTTCCGGAACCAAACAGTAACAGTAACAACAGGGGGAAAATGACACAAAGTCATAACCCAAAACGTGTAGCTAGAATACTCACACAAGGGAGCTAGCTCATCCAAACCAACACCATCATGGAAGGGGTAAAAAGGGGTTACCAGTGGGAACATTATAATGGACTTGGCTCGGGAGTCATTATAATCTCCAACCACTACCCGACTCAACCAAGTAATACTAGCTGGACTTTTCTAACTATTGCAAAATCAATATATGATTCCAAAATAGGGAACCATACCAAGTACATCATAAAGATGATAAACTGCTCATAAAGAGCCCAACAACGATAAACAGGAGTTGCTCATAAAGAGCCCAACAACAATGAACATTTAAAACATTATGATTCCAAAGTAGGGAACCATACGAAACACATCATAAAGATGATAACCATGAGTTACTCATAAAGAGCACAACAACGTCCAAAACACATCATAAAGATGATAACCACGAGTTACTCATAAAGAGTACGATGACTATGAACCCAACCATTTCTTTACACTTAGGATTCCCAAGTAGGGAATACGAATAAATACACCATCAAGATGTTAAACAAATCCGTAGGGCAACTTAAACACCATTTCACACCTTGTATCTGTTCCTAATCGAACCCAATTCCTAACACCCTTGTGTTCCACAATGCCTATCTAGGTATCCTAGAATAGGACTCAAGACCTGAACATAAAACGAATCTTAAATCATTTAAATTGGAACACATCAGTTTTTCCAGTAGACTGTGCGGCCGCCCACAACAGTCTGTGTGGTCGCCCAAATACACTCTCCCAGGCTAAAAAACAATCCAGAAATATGTGCGGTCGCCGGCCCTATTTGGGCGGTCGCCCACTCACCTCCGCCAGTGATATTTAATTCTTTCACACTAACTCTATTTCACTGTCTCAAAAATACTATTACAACTTCCCCCAAATATTTATTTAACATTTTAACTATAATTCACCGTCTCAAAAGTACTTTCACAACTTCTTATCTTATGTATATAAACTCAAGAAATGATTCCAACAATGAGAATACTCACAAAATAGCCCAATTAACAAATAGCTCCAATACTCCCACAAAACAATAATTATCAAGAAAAGTATCACATATAATATGCATGAGCAATATTATAATTTAAAGGGGAGTAGTAACTTACCTACTACGGAAATAGTACCGATGACATATTTTTCTGATCAGCTAGATTTGAACTATTCGACACCCCGAACATTTTGGTGAAGTCGGATTTTAGAACGGTGTAATAAATAGTGAGAAATTGAAGAGAGTTTGGGTCAAACCCATAACAGAAGGAGAAATGAGAAGGAAAGGGAAAGTATGAGTGTGTCTGTGCGCAGAGAGAGGAAGAGAAGATAAGAAGAAACAAAAACTAATCAGTTTATGCATTTGGGAATTTCTACTTAGGCCCCTCCAAGTTAATAAATTACATTTAAACCCCAAGGTTTTAATTTTAACACTTAACCCCCTTATCATTAGTTACAAATACTAACTCAACCATTTTAGCTTCTGCTCATGCTAGTTAATCATTTTGCAACCCAAATACTTTTATTTAATATTTTAATAGATCAAGTAAGTCTTTTAAAATAATCAAACTAACACAAATTAAATTATAAAATAATATTCTGCGTAAAATTTATATGAAATTGGGACGGGTCGTCACACGCAGGTGCTCAACTTATGACCAAAAATAGTGTCGGGGTTTAGGGTCTTTACAGACTATCACTGTTTGACAATAACTAAAGACACATTTTCAAAGTAAATATTAATCAAGTTCTATCCTTTGTGACAACGGTGGGGGTAATGTTGGTGTTGCGTCCATTATTCTTGGCCTCGGAATTGGTGCTTGAGTGGCTGGAGGTACGTAAGTGTCCATGTTTGTACGTAAGTGTCCATGTTTATAGCCCTTGATGATCCAGGTGCCTGCTTAAACATATACTCCCTCCGTTTCATTTAAGTTGCAACATTTTGTCGTTTTTAAGATTTTACTTAAGTTGGAACATTACCAAATAAGGAAAGTGTTTATTATTTTTATAATCCTCCACTCATTCTCTCTCTTCCTCCAAACCACTCATTATTCTCCACTAATTCTCTCTCTTTCTCACAACCACTCATTATCTCTCTTCCTCTCAACCACTCATTATTCTCCTTTCTTAATTCCTATGCTTCACAACCCATGTTGCAACATAAATGAAATGGAGGGAGTATTATTTTTTTACCATCACGCTAAAAAATAATATTACTTCAACATTTATTATTATATGTATACCATATACATGTGTTTACCTTGAAAAAAGTGTCACCAACCGGAGAGACGTAGACTCCGCACTACCTGGTTAGAATCACCAACCGATTTTCATTTTCATTTCTCATTTCATGCTTCTCATTATCAGCCATACTATACTAAATGACCCTCTGCATTCCTGTTTTCTCCAACACGTTCACCTTTCTCGTTCTCTTTATAAGCTCTTTCTAAAATTATCTAATTCATCATCAATTGTTTCTAAATCTCCATCACTACAATTATCACTCATCAGTGGATGCTCACCTGCACTACCTAGTTCACTGAGCTTTATAATAGATGGAGGCATACTGCAAAAGAGAAAAAAGAAAAAAAAAGAAAAAAATAAAAGAGTGGAGGGGGGGGGGTGTATTAGTGTTCTCCAGCACACAGTAGTGTTACATATAAATCATGTATGTAGCCACTTTACACCAGTATACTATATACATAGGGGTAATGCTATGCTTAAAAAAAAAGTTTACAAAATGAATGATACAAGATGTGGTGGCGATATGTCATTGGTTACATCGATAGTGGACCCGACACACTCTAATTAAAAACACCAATGCAATTATGACACCTCATTTTGTAAGCCACATTTTGTAACCATCTTTTATAACTTTATTATTTCCCTATACATATTGTGCAAAGCCAAGTAACTGTGACCACTCATAAAGTGCTAATATACTATAACATAAAATGTTGATATGTACTCACCCTGTCCCAAACTAATGTTTAAAACTTTTCAATGCGCTTGATCAAGAGTAAATTTGTAAAGACAAAAACTTGTGTGAGACGGTCTCACACGTGAGACGGGTGTCATTGAGAGAATAAATGATTTGCCCCCTATGGGTGGGGTGGGGCAAGCCAATTTCCTCTCTTATCAAAATTCATGTTAAACAAGAAGAGACTGAGGTCACTACTTAGGGACTAGTCTGAAATATATATTAAATCATCAGCTGCTGATGTTGCTGCTGATGATGTTGCTGCTGCTGATGAGGTTGCTGCTGATAATGCTGCTGATGTGGGTTGTTAGTCAGTTAGTTAGTTTGTTAGTTAGTTGTGCAACTTGCGAGTCAGTTAGTTAGTTTGTTAGTTAGTTGTGCAACTTGCGTATCTTGTTAGGACAGCTGTTAATCTTTAATTGGTAGTTAGGTTGTTGTCTCTTGTATATAAGTTAGATAGGTTCTCTCTGTACAGTAACAATTCATTTTTTAGAAGAAAGAGTTAGTCTGCTTTCCCAATTTTCTCTCGTTTTCCTGTCTATGAATGTTCATCATTTTCTATATGCTGGATTGCCATGTTTAACATGGTATCAGAGCTATCATTCATGATTGCCTGATTATTTCTCTTCTGCTTGCTTGATCTCTTACCATACTTATTGATTCGAATCAATTGATCGATCAATTTCTCTGTTCTATTCGACGAATTCTTATTTGTCGATTTTGTGCCCTAATTTTTGTTGCAGTTCTAGGTTGAATCTCTCTAATTCAACGGTGTTCTTCTATTCAGATCTGTGATTGCTTTGGATTCTTCTCCGATCATCATGTCTAACGATTCTAGCTCCTCTGATGGTGATGAAGTGCTCGAGTTCTACGATCTACCAGCTAATGTGGTGCAGTTGCATCCATCTCATCCACTATTTTTGAATACGAGCGATCATCCCGGTATGGTTCTAGTCACTCAGGTCCTTACCGATCTCAATTTTACTCAATGGAAACGCTCTTTTACAAATGCGTTGATAGCTAAAAATAAATTTGGAATTATGACTGGTGAATGTATGCAACCTGCTGCTACATCCAAGTACTCAATGCATTGGGCAAGGTGTAACAGTATGGTTATTGCTTGGCTTTTGAATGCTGCCAGTTCCGACATTGCTACAAGTTTAGTGTATTTTTCAACTGCTAAAGAAGCCTGGGATGATTTGATGTCTAGGTTTTCTAAGTGTGATGCTCCTAAAATTTTCCATATAAGTCAGGAAATTGCAAATTGTGTTCAAGGTGCTTTGACTGTGAATGGTTACTTCACTAAATTTAGGGGTTTATGGGATGAATTCTCTAGTATTAGTCATGTGCCTAGATGC
The DNA here is from genome assembly GCA_026119855.1 of Campanula takesimana. Taxonomy (NCBI): domain Eukaryota; kingdom Viridiplantae; phylum Streptophyta; class Magnoliopsida; order Asterales; family Campanulaceae; genus Campanula; species Campanula takesimana. The sequence goes on from JAOWBW010000147.1 coordinate 192,762, forward strand.
TCTTGCAATTGTCTATGTGGTGCTAGTAAGAAGCAAGAGGACTATGAGAACTTGCAAAAGCTCACTAGGTTTCTTATGGGGCTGAATGAGAAATTCACTCATGTCAGAGGACAGATCTTGAGGATGATGCCTCTTCCGTCCCTATCCAATGCTGTCTCTCCACTTGTAGAGGAAGAAGGGCAGAGGAAGTGTTCTGTCACTCCTTCTCCCATAAATGTTAGTGATATATCCACTGCTTTATTGAGCAAAGCTCATGGTCAGACTTCTATGTCTCCTGCACCTAGAACTTTCAAGCCCAGAGTTGGTCAGAAATATAGGTTTTGGTGTGAACATTGTCATGGGGAGACACACACCAAGGACAAGTGCTTTTACTTACATGGCTATCCTGAATGGCATGCTCTCTATGGCACTAAGCCAGATTCCTCTAAAATGCCCAAGCTAAAGAATAAGATGTCTGCTTCCATGGTTGAGTCCAGTTCCATCTACTCTGACAGCTCTACAACTGATCGCAAAGGCCTTATTACTACTTCTCAGTATGATCACTTGCTTAATATTCTAACTGCTGCTGGTCTTACTGGGAGTTCTACTGCTGATGTTGCTGCTATGAGCAGTCCTGAAGCTCATATGGCAGGTACAATTATTTGTTCAAATATTGCTAACTCTACTGCTTTTACTCATCATAAGTTTGCTACTAATGATTGGATTGTTGACACTGGGGCAACTGACCATGTCACTGCTTCTTTTCATCTCCTTCATAATCCTATTCCCACTCAAGCTGTGTTACATCTTCCTAATGGTAAATTTGTTCCTATCACTCACAAAGGAACAATTACTCTTGCTAATAATCTTGTTCTTAAAGATGTTCTCTATGTTCCTAATTTCAAGTTTAATCTCATCTCTGGGAGAAAACTCACTCTTGACAATTCTTGTCTTCTTATTTTCTCTTCATCTCACTGTCTTATACAGGACCCTCAGCACAAGACCCTCAAGGGGATTGGCAACCTTGATGGTGTTATATATAAGATTGTTTTCAATTCTCCTGTTTCATCTTCTCATGTTTCCTGTTTCATCTTCTCATGTTTCCTATATTTCTTCAAATGTGTCTCAGTATTGTAACAGTTTCATTAGTTCTCCTTCTGTTACCACTTCTCAGATTTGGCATCTGAGACTAGGCCATGTACCATTTGATTCCTTAAAGAACCATTCTCATATATCTGGTTCTTCTTGTTCTTCTCAATCTAGTATTTGTGATGTATGTCATTATGCTAATTTACTAGATTACCATTTCCTCTTAGCACATTTCATTGTTCTGCTCCTTTTGATCTCTTACATTGTGATGTGTGGGGACCGTACAGACATCACACTCATGATGGATTCACTTCCTTTCTTACCATTGTAGATGACCACTCTAGGTGTACTTGGATATACCTTCTTAAATCCAAAGATCTTGTTTGCCATTTTATGAAAGTTTTCCTTCAAATGGTAAGAACTCAGTTTCACACTGTTGTCAAGGAAATTAGATCTGACAATGGGACAGAATTTTTCAATGGTGAAATGTCTCCTTTACTTAATTCTTTTGGAATTTTGCATCAGAGTTCTTGTATTTCTACTCCCCAACAAAATGGCAGGGCAGAAATTAAACACAAACACCTTCTTGAACTTGCTAGAGCTCTTAGGTTCCAAGCCCATTTACCTATTAAATTTTCGGGGGATTGTCTTCTCTGTGCTTCCTATCTCATTAATAGAATTCTTTCCAGACTTCTATCCAACAAAACACCTTTTAAAATGCTCTTAAAAGTCCCTCCTTCTTACCAACACTTAAAAGTCTTTGGTTGTCTTTGTTTTGCTGCAACTATTGCTCAAAACAGAGATAAATTTTCCTCTAGAGCTCAAAGGTGTGTTTTCCTAGGATATCCTTTTGGCAAGAAAGCATACAAGCATTACAATCTTGATACTCATAAAGTTTTCTTCAGCAGGGATGTTAAATTTCATGAGACTATTTTTCCATATTCTCCTTCTTTTCATTCTGATCCTGCTACCACTACTACTCCTTCAAAGTCTATACCTCTACCTACCTCTTTTCCTACTTTCACTCATTCTGATATAGACAATGATAGTCTATTTTGTGCTTCTCCTTCATTACCTACTACATCTACTACTCCCACAATTTCTTCATCTACTTCTATTCCTGTCATTCCTTTTCATACTTCTTCTCCAATTCCTCCTTCTGGCCGACCTGTCAGAACTAAAACTTTTCCTTCCAAATATAGAGATTTTGTAGGTCTTCCTCCCTTCAAATCTGCTGCTAATACTGTCCAGCAAGTCAAGTACCCTTGTCTGATTACATTTCTTACAATTATCTGTCATCTTCATACAAAGCCTTTGTTGTTAACATTTCTGAGTCAGTTGAACCACACACTTATGCTCAAGCTGTTAACAATCCTCATTGGTGCAAAGCTACGGCTACTGAGCTACAATCTTTAGAATTAAATAATATTTGGACTTTACAAATGTTACCTCTGAACAAAAAGGTAGTTGGATGCAAATGGATTTATAAAATTAAACACAATCCTGATGGCTCTATCGATAAATACAAGGCCAGACTTGTAGCTAAAGGCTTCACTCAAACTGAGGGCCTTGATTACTTTGATACCTTTGCCCCTGTGGCAAAGATGACTACAGTCAGGACTCTTCTTGCTGACAGCTATTAGAGATTGGCACATCACTCAAATGGATGTCACCAATGCCTTTCTACATGGCAATCTTGATGAAGAGGTCTACATGTCCCTTCCTCAAGGGTATACTCCTCCATCTACTGAACTTGTTTCTCATTCTAAGGGTAAACTGGTATGTAAATTGCTCAAATCCCTGTATGGCTTAAAGAAATCTCCTAGACAGTGGTTCCATAGGTTTTTCACATGTTTAGTTGAGTATGGTTTTCAGCAGTCTGCCTGTGATCATTCTCTGTTTACCCTAAAGACTGCCACCACTTTCCTTATAGTCCTCATCTATGTGGATGACATGCTCATTGTTGGTCCTAATCTGACTCATATAGCTGCTCTCAAGGCACATCTTCATATTGTCTTCCCTATCAAAGACCTTGGAGTTCCAAAATATTTCTTGGGTTTGGAAATTGCAAGGAACTCTACTGGTATATATTTGCATCAGAGGAAATACACCTTGGACATCTTGCATGACACTGGTCTCACTGGAGCTAAGACAAGTTCAGTTCCTATGGCTTTGAATCATAATTTAGCTACTGTGTCTAGTCCTGTTCTTGAACACCCTGAGGTATATAGGAGGTTGGTGGGGAGATTGATCTACTTAACCATTACAAGACCAGATATCTCTTATGTAGTGCATATTTTGAGCCAGTTTCTGTCTCATCCTACTCAGGCCCATATGCAAGCTGCTTATAAACTGGTCAAATATCTCAAACAATCTTTTGGTCAAGGTATTTTATACTCTAAATCAAGTGCTCTTACTTTAAAGGCTTACAGTGATGCAGATTGGGCTGCATGTCCCATCACAAGAAAATCATTAACAGGTTATTGTGTATGTTTGGGGGATGCTTTGATTTCTTGGAAGTGTAAGAAACAACCCACTATGAGTATATCTTCTGCTGAATCAGAATATAGGGCAATGGCTTTTGTGTGTTGTGAACTTCTCTGGTTAACTGCTCTTCTTAAAGATCTCTCTGTGGACAATGTTACTCCCATTCCTCTTCATTGTGATAGTAAAGCTGCCATGCACATTACAGCTAATCCTGTCTTCCATGAGAGAACTAAACACATTGAGGTGGATTTTCATACTGTTAGGAATTGCATTCAACAAGGTCTGATTGCCACTTCCTATCTTTCCACCAAGTCTCAACCAGCTGACTTATTTACTTAGTCCTTAACCTCTGCTCAAATGTCTCTCTTGTTATCCAAGTTGAAAGTCTCCAATATCTTTGCTACTTCCAACTTGAGGGGGGGGGGGGTGTTAAACAAGAAGAGACTGAGGTCACTACTTAGGGACTAGTCTGAAATATATATTAAATCATCAGCTGTTGATATGGTTGCTGCTGATGTTGCTGCTGCTGATGAGGATGCTGCTGATGTTGCTGCTGCTGATGAGGTTGCTGCTGATGATGTGGTTGCTGTTGATAATGCTGCTGATGTGGGTTGTTAGTTAGTTAGTTAGTTGTGCAACTTGCGAGTCAGTTAGTTAGTTTGTTAGTTAGTTGTGCAACTTGCGTATCTTGTTAAGACAGGTGTTAATCTTTAATTGGTAGTTAGGTTGTTGTCTCTTGTATATAAGTTAGATAGGTTCTCTCTATACAGTAACAATTCATTTTTGAGAAGAAAGAGTTAGTCTGCTTTCCCAATTTTCTCTCGTTTTCCTGTCTATGAATGTTCATCATTTTCTATATGCTGGATTGCCATGTTTAACAATCCGTCTCATGTGTGAGACCGTCTCACACAAGACTTCCTCATTTGTAAATTGTTTGGACATTCATTTTGATATATATAAAGTAGTACCTCGATATTCTAAATGAATGTTCAAAAACTTTCAAATTGACTATTGTCGAGAGCAAAATTGAAATTAATTTGAACATTAGCAGTAGTGCTCCCAAGCTTGGTTTTGCACAATAACTAAAAACAAATCACAAAATCTTACACAATAATACACACTTGAATAGAAAAATATTTATTTCTACAAAAACCAAGCAAAAAGAGTGGAGAACTCTGATTAGTTACATAAGAATACCAACTCCACCGACTCATTCGTGTAATGATCATCTCTATATGGTTAAGGCCCTAATTCTCATTACTACTACAAAACCCTAATTTCTATAACTATATGAAATAGAAGCAAATCTAAAGATTATTGTACCTCATATTCGCTGTTGTTACTGCTTCGTCAGTCATCTTCCAAACCTAAGAGCTATAGAGAATGAACAGCCGCTAATCCACCTCTAGAATTTTCTCTCCCACGATCTCTCACGCCCTTAGGTAATTTCTCTCATTAAGCATCTATTTAGTTCCTAATCGTCTATTTAAATAAATAAATCTGTATTAAGTCAATAAATCTACATTAGATACATTGAGGGCAATTTTGGTATTTTCAGTTATCTAACGGCTGAAAAGTAACTAGGATAAACGGAAGGAGCAAACTGGCAAAAATAGACAACATCAGGGACCAAACTAATAAAAAATATTCATGAAGGACCAAACTAATAAAAAATGCTAAGTTCAGGGACCAAATTATTATTTAATCTAAAAAATAGCTATCTCAATGGAGTCTAAAATTTGTGATTAGTCGCATTCTTAAATCCTAATGACTCGTTTTCTTTTTAATGATGGAGGGAGTACTTACAATCAAAAAGTGGGTCTATTTTCTCAATATTTCATTAGACATCATTTGTTTCTCTTTGCTAAATATTCCTTTTGTTATTCCAATGGATTTCTAGCAAATCCTTTGTAGTTTCTTCCTCTATTAATATAATTTTTCTTGTACCATGGAGGTTCTTCTCCCTCTAGTTGCTTCGGAAATGAAAAACATATAAGGAGAGACCCCCACCCCACCCACCCAGAGACACATAATCTTTCTCCCATGATAGGTTTTCAACCGCCTCCATTTTCTATTCACGATCAAAACCCTATCAATAAGATTTCTCTATCAGTTTCTCCTGTTTTTACTCGTATAGATTAAGGTTTTAAATATGAAAGTTTATCAGAAAGGATGGAGTATATGATTCACACAGATTCTAAATCGTATACAATGTAGTTGTCAAGGATTAGAGAAAGAGATAGTCGGAGCCAATCATACATGGAGAGAGATAATTGATATGAAGGACTCAAATATTATTGATAATAGTGATACATATTTATAGGGTTACAAAGAGTATTCTAGGGTCCTAATCTAATTAGGAAAACTAATACAAAAAGGAAACTAATGTTCTAGAATAATCTAGCTTGGTTTACAAGATACAATCTCTATGTTTGGTAACATGATATTTACAATATATGCTAGGAATATATAATATTCCTTAATATGCCCCCGCAAGATGGACGACCAATAGGAGAGTCCGATCTTGAAAGTAATGAGATGAACCTGGTTGATGAAGCGAGTTGAGTTTACATGATCCCGGACGTGGATGATGTTGCCATGATCTTTACATTTGTACAAGTAGGGTTTGCACCCCTATTAAGTTTATGTCACAATGACGGGCTTGGGATTGGGCTTGGGCATTTACGTCGCAAGACGGGTTCGGGCTTTTACGTTGAAAGATGGGGGGTTTGGCTTTTACGTCGCAAGACGGGTTCGGGCATTTACGTCGCAAGACGGGTTCGTGCATTTACATCTGATGAATGTGTTTTTACTCATTCTATTGGGTACTTTTAGGCTTAATTATTTCTTTGTTCTCAAGCTTTTGTTATTTGATTAGGTTCTTTTTGTGCTTTTGTTGTCTAGGGTGGTTATGTGCTCAATTTAGAAGAAATGGGGATGAAAAGTGCTTAATGGAGTAAAGTGTGAAGGACAAGGACTGCTGTGCAAAAATCTTAAGGATCTGGGGACCAATCTACCAATTCTGAAACTTCAGGACCAAACTGTAATGAACTGAAAGTCTGGAGACTAAACTGCAAAATCATTAAACTCCAGGGACTAAAATGCAATTTTCGATTTCCTTTCAAAAAGGTAAGCCGCAAGATCAGCAAAGAAACCAAACAAGCAGGTGTATGGTATTGGCTATTGGTTAATGGTCAAAATGAAAAAAGTCTAATGACAGAGGAGGATTTGTTTTGGTCGGTTTTCTTTGAGGGAGTAGAGAATAGGGTTGACGGGTCTAATGCTTTGAGGTATATGGCAGGGGCGGATGCACGTTAGAGGGAAGGGGTCCAATTGACCTCCCTGAATTTACTGTTTATACACACTTTGACCCCTTATTTTTTTTGAGATTTTGATTCTGACCCCCCTGTGAAAATACTTTTGACCCCCCTAAAAAATTATCATTGGCTCCCTCAATTTTTCAATTAAACCCTACTTGTATAAACTAAATCTACCTCACAGACCTTCACTTTTTAATTTAGTTTGCCGCTACTTGGGGTAGATTCAGTTTTCCGATTTTCCCTGGTCGTTCGCTAAAGTCAGGGAGACATCGGAGACGATTGTTCAGCAGCCTGCAGCCCCACGCTGACGAAGGTATCCCATTCTTCTCCATCTCATCTTCTCCCCTCGCTGCCTCTCCATCTTACTCAAATCTTTATAAAAACTCTAAAACCCTAGTAAATTTAAGGCTTTAAATTTCGGAAACTCCTTCCAAATTTTAGGGTCCCGAATTTATCACACATTGAATCCGAGATGTCACTGACCCTGTATGGATTTCGGCCAACATGAACTAAGTAAAGATCTTTCCCGGCTAATTGAAAGGCGAAACCTTTTTGATGCGGTTAATAGGCAGGTGACGAGTGCCCACTGAGCCGTACTTCTGGAAGTTTTTGGGGGTTATGAGGATATTGATGTAGACCCAGTTGAGGAAAGAGAATGAGGATATGAGGAGGGTTCAAGAATCTAGAGATAAGAGGAACATAGCTCCATTGTTGAAGGGGAGGGAGTGTTTGGAACAATCCATACCCAAATTTGTGTGAAAGAAGAGTCAGTGATCGGATTTCAAAATTGGGATGTTCTTTTGTCATGTTCTTGTGGGAGGACAAAGGAAAGGGAAAATAAGTGAGTTCGGACTTCAGAGTAAGGGATTAGTGGAAAAATCCTTATCTACATAGTTTACTCCCTAAATATACAACCTCTTAAATTGTTAGTATTTTTTTTAGTACTTTCTTCATTTTAAGATAATTAAATTAATATTATTATTTTTTGTCCGTGCAATTATGTTTCGAGTTTCGGTGTATGTTTCGATTGCCACATTGTAGCCCTTTCTTATAAAAAATACTCACACAATGATCAGGTTCCTTCAGAAAGTTGTTTATGTGGTATAGCTCTGAGCTTCAACCCACCATCCATTACTCTAAATACCTCAATGGTGCATTTTCTTATCGTGAAATGGATGTCAGTCGTCTCTTCGCTATATTCGTTTATGACCCCCCCTTTTTTTTTGAAATTTGAATTGATGTCAACAAAAATTCAGATTTTATATGCCGTGGTAAATCTTATTCTTGTTAATAGTATGGTTTTGTTTGTTTGTTTTTGTTTTTTTTTTATGCATAAAAATTGACCCCTCACCTTAAATCCTAGATACGCCACTGGTGGCGAAAGCTAGGGTTTAGTGGAGAAGTCCCATTATGGATCATAGCTCTGATACCATGTTAAGGATTAGAGAAAGAGATAGTCGAAGTCAATCATACATGGAGAGAGATAATTGATATGAAAGACTCAAATATTATTGATACTATACATATTTATAGGGTTATAAAGAGTATTCTAGAGTCCTAATCTAATTAAGAAAACTAATGCAAAAAGGAAACTAATGTTCTAGAATAATCTAGCTTAGTTTACAAGATACAATCTCTATGTTTGGTAACATGATATTTACAATATATGTTAGGAATATATAATATTCCTTAATAGTGTTAGGATTAATGCCTTTGAAATTGGGGACGCCAAATTTAAATGGATTAAATTAACAAGTTCGTAATTCTGAGACAGAATGAGTAAAAATGGACAAAAAGAATTATGGCTAAGACATGAAGCTTGGGCCACAGAAAATTTGGGAGTACATATAGTAATGCAGACACTCTTGTTCACTTGTTGCCAAGATTTATCGCCAAGGACTGCGCTTCTTGTTGGGCCAAGGCAATTCGGGTAGTTTGGCTAAGAAAGCAAAGTTTGACTTAGTTTCCTTGTTTATACCAGATTGTGAGTCAACGTGTAATATTAGGATTCCTCAGGCAATTACTATTAAGGATGGTATACGTATATATAATATACTCCCTCAGTCCCTAATTTTTTGGTGAGTGATTCAATTGACATGGAGAGAGAGATCAGTGATTCTAGATCTAGGGATTTGCATAGCTAGGAACTTTGTGATCAAAGTTCATGCAAACATAGATTAGTGTGATTATCCTCATGTAATTGTTTCTCCGCCATAATAATATCTGTTTCCCTTTGCCCGTGGAGGTAGCCAATAGAGATTGGTGAACCACGTATATTCTGTGTTGATTTGCGTTCATTATTATTTGCTTTCTCTTGGGTCCGATTTACTAACAAGTGGTATCAGAGCTCTGGTGGCACCAGAGTCTGGTTAGTAAAGAAAGATCAGGGCATTCCGCTGCGTAGAAAGAGATGGATTCCGAGATGGACCAGAAAATCAACAAGTCTGACAGGAAGAATAGGTTTATTAACTGATGGAAGATTATTCATTGGGCGTGCAGATCGCGGGCAGAAAAAAGTGCAGATCGCGTGTAGAAAACATTTAGTTCGCGTGCAGACTTGGTGCGGGTCGCGTGAAGTTCGCGTGCAGTCTTGGTGCGGGTCGCGTACAGTTTTGGTGCAAACCGCGTGCAGTTTTTTTTGTGCAGAGCACGTGCAGTCCGCGTGCAGTGTCTGTGCAGAAATCTGGGTGTTTAGGTTGGACACAGCTAGAAATAGCAAATCTGGTAGATCTGAATCTGAAAGTTCATCTGGTGTTCGGTGGTGATCCAAGAACACATCTGGAACATTTCGGTGTCCGTTATCTACATCTGAAGACGGAGATCTGAAGCTATGGTTTTGTGATCAGAAGTTAGCTGTCTGGTATAATTTGAAGATCTAACATCTGTTGTAATCTATTCTAGTGATCTAGAAGTAGATACAAAATATGTGTTGCCCGAGGCAATAATCTGGTTAGATTTCAGAGTTGTACATCTGACTCCGTGTCTGAAGAATTCTGAGTCAGCTGCAGCAATGGCGAGCAGTGACAATCTGAATGAGGATGGAAATTATGCCCTGGTGACCGAAGAAGAAGCGTGCAAGGAAGTTGCATGGGTTCTAGATTCGGGAGTTTTTTATCGCATGTGTTCGCGCAAGGAGCAGTTTACAACGTACGAGCAGAAGGATGGAGACCGTATTTATATGGCTAATGGATCTATATGCGAAGTAGTTGGCATGGGCTCTGTAAGGGTGAGAACTTCTGGTGATAAATATCTCACATTGAACAAGGTGAGACACGTTCCATAAGTAGCAAAGAATCTGGTATCACTTAGTCGGTTGGACAATAAGGGATACAATTTCAAAGGTGAAGGTGGAGTTCTGGATGTCTACAAAGGTTCGGATGTGATTCTGAAGGGCGAAAGAAAATAGTCCTTGTTTATCCTCCAAGGTTCTGAGATTGGTGAGGGTGTTGACGAGCAGGTGGAGCATCGTTTTATTCTAGGCCGGAGTGAACTGGGCAAGCCACGGCTAGAAGATCAACACATACCAATTGTGTTAGTCATGGTTGGCAAGATCCAATGTCGACTGGATGGGCCACGTCTGAATGACTGTTAATTGCCCGTTGGGGTAATTCTGGTTGTCCGTAGGATACATTGCATGCAGAAAATATGATTTTCCAGAGGACAAGGTTGTTTGCCTGGTGAGGCAAATTCTGAGTGTCTTGAAGATACATGGAGCGCGCAAAAAATCTGGTTGTCCGGAGGACAAATCTAGTGTCTTTGACGAAAGACAGACTGAGGCAAAGGTTGGAAAATCTGGTACGAGGGATGTGGCTTAAGGTGGAGGCTATATCGGAAGCTCGTGCATCTGAATTATTTGGGGAGATTCAAAGTCAAGGTGGAGATTTGTTAGGATTAATGCCTTTGAAATTGGGGATGCCAAATTTAAATGGATTAAATTAACAAGTTCGTAATTCTGAGACAGAATGAGTAAAAATGGACGAAAAGAATTATGGCTAAGACATGAAGCTTGGGCCATAGAAAATTTGGGAGTACATATAGTAATGCGGACACTCTTGTTCACTTGTTGCCAAGATTTATCGCAAAGGACTGCGCTTCTTGTTGGGCCAAGGCAATTTGGGTCGTTTGGCTAAGAAAGCAAAGTTTGATTTGGTTTCCTTGTTTATACCAGATTGTGAGTCAACGTGTAATAAGGAATTAGGATTCCCCAGGCAATTAGTATTAAGGATGGTATACGTATATATAATATACTCCCTCAGTCCCTAATTTTTTGGTGAGTGATTCAATTGACATGGAGAGAGAGATCAGTGATTCTAGATCTAGGGATTTGTATAGCCAGGAACTTTGTGATCAAAGTTCATGCAAACATAGATTAGTGTGATTATCCTCATGTAATTGTTTCTCCGCCATAATAATATCTGTTTCCCTTTGCCCGTGGAGGTAGCCAATAGAGATTGGTGAACCACGTATATTCTGTGTTGATTTGCGTTCATTATTATTTGATTTCTCTTGGGTCTGATTTACTAACAAATAGTAGTTTCTTCAACAATTTCTTGTTTTCCAATTTCCGGTAATCTAATCTTCTTCTTTTTTTTTTGTTTTTTTTTCAATTCATTATTTGTGTTTTCAGCTCATCAAATTTGCAATCATTTCAAAACAATTTTTTGTATTTCGTGACCATTTGATTTGAAACATATTAATGCTCATGCATTTGTCAATTTGATCTGATTATTGTGATTGATTTGAATTATAAATGGATTGAAATTTGCAAAATTTTGCACTCCTTTTCTCTTAATCTTTTGGTCCACTTATTTTTACTTATATTTCATAACAATCTGAATTATATATGTAACGACCCAAACTCTCCAATAATAAAATAGTTTTTAATTTAAATAATAACTATCCCAAAACTAGGAAATTCCCAAACGTCAAACATAATTCAAAATCCAACGTTCAAATGTAACAGCTAGTATCCTCTAACCACAATTCAAAATAATGCGGAAGCATAAATGTTCTTCAAACATAAAGGCTAGTACATCCCACTAGCTTAATCAACTAAAACATTAAAGTAATAACTTCAGTCTTCTTAACTGCGCCGCCATCTTCACGACTATTCCTTCTCCTACTCTTTACCTGGGAGGGGAAATATATAAAGAAGGGGTGAGAGAACAATGCTCAGTAAGTTCATACGGGATCTCTCCGGGTACTAAGAAGAGATGACCGAAAGAACGAAGCCAAACAAATACTTCAAAGAAAGGCTAATCATCAAATAACTTAACTGTACTAATCTCAAAATACAGTTACGAATACTTAAAAGAATTTGTGGCATTATCACAAGTTCGTTAATTCCATAGTAACAATACACCTTTTCAGGGTGTTTACACCTTTTCAGGGTGTTAAGTAAATAAGAGACCTTACACCTTTTCAGGGTGTTCCCTTATTAAAATAGATCATGATTATTAAACTACCTCATCAAGTAGAACATAGTGTCTAAGTTATTTTCAATCAAACTAGAAAATTTTCATTTAGTCATTTTCAATCAGACTAATTCATGCTAAGTCCTTTTCAATCAGACAAAGCTAACTGCACCTGTTTCAATTAGATACAACAATATTCATTCAAGTGTTCATAGGTACAAGAACACATAACACAATTCAATCACTTTAGATACCCATTGAACAAACACATATCAAGGGTAAGATAATTCCAAAAGACGTTCATAACGTAGGAGTTCAAATATTACCGGCCACTTGGTAGCTACACTTTAGAAAGAATATGAGGATCCTATTTCAAAGGATGAAACTCAAAATACTAGGAACGTAATCCCTTAACTTGGATTGCGTACTTCTCCTTGCAAAATCACGCGCACGAATCTACAATCATGCAAAATCATACTCTTAGACAAAGTAATCACTGTTTACTTTTTGTCCCAAAAATACTTTACTTTCTTTCATTAACCTATGAGTTAATATTCTTTTAACTCTTCTAAGGTTAACTATTCATTCTTAGGGTTCTCATACTACCCAATTAGATTTACTAAATTGCCCATAAGGTTTCACCCAAAATACCCTTAGGGTTTTATATCCTTAATTCCCATCATTATCTCCTATTATTCAATTTCACACACTAAAACACTATTCACATCACACATAAACACACACACACACACACACACTAGTTCACGCACACACACACTGGTTCACGCACACACACACACACAATACGCACACACATTGCACAACACACACAACCACAGCACACACGCACACATACTGCACCGCACACACACACTCTCATCACTATCCTCAAACCCTAGTCACCAAACCTTAGTTGATAACATTATTCTTAGGGTTTCAAATCATAATTCTCAATGATTAATATTTAACAATGGAGGAGAAAAGGTTTAAGGGTTCTAGATTTACCTTTGATGAACACCACCTTCTTCTTTCTCTCTCCTCTTCTGAGCTCTCTTTCTCTCTCTCTCTCAGTTTTTCCTTCTCTCTGCCCGCCTCTCTCTCTTTCTCTGTGTTACTTTTCTTTGCTGGATCGACAAATAAAGCGGCTAGCGTAAACTAGAGAGGTTTAAATACTAAAAGGGTTTTCAACTCCTAACCCAAAAAGGATTCCTCCTCCAATTAAAATAAAGACTTGGGCTTTTCTATTTTGACCCAATAACTTAAGCTCAATACTTATCATTAATGACTTGGCCCACATAATAATTAAAAGAGTCCCAAAAATAAAATAATTAGGGAAGGGGCCGGTTATTACAATATATCTGTCATTCATCAAGAACCTTTGTTTTCTCTCTGTTGTGTTAAGAGCTTTTGTATTATGTCGCATTTATTGTTTCTATACTTGGGATGCTTAGTTTGGTACCTATTGTAAACTCAAATGCTTTCATATGTCGTGTCTTCAAAGTCAAATTTTTTTTGTGTGGAAAACTTTGAATGCCCTTGTTGTGCGGTATCAAAGTTATACTTATAGAAGCATTTGAGAATGACAATCTGTAGACACCCCGCCTTGGACCGCTCACCCCAATTGCACATTTGATCTTGTGTTTCTCCCTATTTTAAGTGTTTCTCGTTAGTTTCTGTCACTTCCGTTAAGTTCCTGACTGACTTCGTTAAGTCCAGGGACTAAACTGAATGACAGGGCTGACTTTCTAGTCTATTCAGTCAAAATTGCCTTCTCTGAGTTGCGCGCCTCCGTCAGGAGGAGCCAGGCGCGCGCGCCTCCCGACCCCAAAGCAGGAAGCGCGCGCCTCTGGGCGTCAGTTACAGATTTCTGGCCAGGATTCTCTCCCTTGCTCAATTTACAGGATTTTACCCGGGAAGGATTTCTTGGTGACTGAGTTTTGGCACCAAAAACACCCCTCTTTCACCTATAAAAACCTCCCTTTACCTCCATTTCAAAGGACCGAAAATTGAACTTACAAAAACTATACCAAAATCACTTTCTAAAGGTTCTCCAAGGATCTCATCAAGAAATATTTGAAGTTCTTCAAATTGTAGGTAAAAGTTCATCTTTTCCTTTCTTTTCTACTTCATCTCCTCTCTCTCTTTTACTCTAATCAAATGTGCAATCACCCAAATCATTTTGGGACATGACTCTAATGATCACCTCATCTCATTGAGGTTGGTTAAGGAGTTATCTCCTACATTCCAAATCCTATTTTAAACCCCCCCTTTTTTATGACTTAAATAAGAAGAAGAAGAACATTTTCATCCATGTAGATTTTGATCAAGCAAGACCAACTTAAGTTGGGCGAGATGGGTGTTTCGGTACTTCCCATCTCGTAATCTAACCCCCGAACCTCAAAACAAAGAATCTCTGTTTTCGTAATCAAACTTAGGCTATAATCAATAGGTTTTTCTTATGTTCCTCAAAACATAGGTGGCGAATCTAAACAATCTAAAACAAGTTAGACATCCTAGGGTAGCTCGCGCGCTCGAGCCTAAAGCCGCGGCTCCCCAGGGTATCTACAGTGGCGACTCTGCTGGGGAGATTTGAGGGTTAAACTTGCATTCTGATCAAAATCTACTTCTTTCTGGGCATTCTGATTCCTGATGGGGGAGGCGCGCGTGTCTGGCCTCTTAAGTCTAAGGCGCGCGCATCCCGCATCAAGAAACAGAATCGCCCACTTCTTCATGTTCTTCATCTTCTTCTTCTGCTATTCTGCACTAATCACTTCTGCAGGGGTTACAATATGAACATAGGACCAGGGCAATCCCCTGAGTCCAAAGTCTGACATTCTGACAGGTGTGCCCAGAAGCGCGCGCCTCCCATAAGCATTGCGCCATGCGCGCGCGCCCCACATCAGCACTCAGAGGCGCACGCTTCTGGGTTGATTCCCAGAACAGAAATAGGTTTCAGTGACTGAGCAGAACAGTGGGGTGTGGGCACAGTTGCCTGCATCAGAACAGAATTGAACCCTCAGACTGTTTTAATTTTGTGTTTTATTTACCGGTCACACGGGTGATTCGGGAGTTGTAATTTATGTGCTTATGTGTGTTTTTCTTTCTTTTCAAAAAAAAAAAAAAAATATATAAAAATTTTGTCACTTGTTAGACCTCACACTACATGCACATATTCCTATGAACTGCTCACTATCGAGTCGCACAACTCCAACCCCAAACCCGTCGAGGCCCGTCCTAGAAAGTTTCAAGCTCCACCCGACCTTGGCTCTTTCGAAGCGGTAAACCTCAGCCCGTGGCGTAGTTCAAGACTACATGCCGGGGGTGACCTTTGAGCCTCATATTCAAGCCGAGCACAAACCACACAATTCTAGTTAGGGTCTAACACTCCGTGACTCAAGTCGGTTTCCATGTACCGAGATTTCCCTAAACTAATGTCTTCAAATCATACATGCCAACTTTTTGAAATGGACGCAATAAAAATCCGTCCCCAAAAGTGGTTATTTTGGACGAAAATAAAAATCCGTCCCCGCATGTATGATTTACTACATTAATTTAGTTTAATCCCGATACATGTAGGATTCACAAGCGCGATGGAATCCGATGAGTATATGGGACCGCGAGATGGTCTATATACTAGTGTGACGATTCCATTATTTTCTTAGAAACCCCAAAAGGGATTCATTCCCTCCGACTTATAAAAAAAAAAAAAAAAAGAGTCTTTTCTTATGTGGTTCGAGTCGTGTGCCCAACTGTGTGTTCTAAGCCTCTTCATGGACCGCAAGTGTTACTCAAGACTGACAAGGGCCTCTTCTGCAATATAGGTTCAATTGGTACTTACAAAGTGTACCGGGATTCGGCAAATCGGTTAGTCCGTGAAGAGATCACTCCAACAGCTCCTACAGCAACCATGACCGGCAGCAGCAACACCATGTCTCTCGAGCAGCTTTCAACCATGGTCCAACTCCTCCAAGAGCAAGTCACCACCCTTAATAAGGAGGCACAAAGCAAAGACGACATTTGGCAATCCCACCTCGACAGCCAAAGGGAGGCCCACGAGGCCGAGATGGAGCTAATGAAAGAAAAGCTTACTAACCTTGCCAAGGGGAAGAACAAGAACAATGATGATGAATACGAGTGGACCGAGGGTTTGTTCAAAAGTCCGTATGTCAACACCCGCACCAAGAAAATGGGGGAACCAAGTTCCGAGAACAATGAGCCCAAAATGGTGGATTCTATCATGGCCTACATCGACCAAAAATTCAATGGGCTCAACATGGGGAAAGGCTCCGACACAAGCCTTTATCAATCATCCATCCTCATGAGTACTATGGCCGCTCTTCCCGATAAGTTCAAGATGCCCTACATAAGCAAATTCAAGAGCAACTCTTGTCCCATGGCTCACATTGAGACTTATATTTGGGCAATGGTTCCGAAGAAGGTCTCTCCCAAGGTGATGGCTCAATGCTTTCCTCTCACTCTCGAGGGGGCGGCTAAAGATTGGTATGCTACTCTCCTGCTCACTGTCCGTCTCGATTGGGACTCCGCCATGCTTGCCTTCAAGAACCAATACCAAGGCAACACCACTCATCGGCCCACAAGGAAAGAGCTCGAGAATACCACTCAAAGAGACAACGAGTCCTTCATTGACTTCACAAGGAGATGGAATGACAAACTCTCCAAAATTGTTGAGAGGCCAAACACAAAAGAGCAAATGGATATCTTTCTCAAGTGTCTCAAGATTGATCTCCGCACCCACCTAAGTGGGGCTTGCTACTCCGACTTCTCCCAAATGTATGAGGCGGGGGTACGCATAGATGACTTGGTCAAGGAGATTAAGAAGACCACTCCTACTTACCGCTACAAGGCCGCTTCCAACTCTACAAAAGAGGCCTCGGTCAACGCCGTCACTATCGACAAGGGGAATTACAAAAAGGTTCCTCCACCCCAAGGAAGAAGTCCCGAAATGACCGTGTCTATACACCTCTCCAAGGCATGACTCAAACCGAAGTGTTCGAATTCCTCAAGGAAAAGGGTCAAGTCACACCCGTGCAAGGGTACCAACCCAAGACGGTCCACCCCAATCATGCTCACCACAAATATTGTGGCTACCACCAATATAGTGGCCACACCACCGAGGATTGCTTCGTTCTCCGCAATGTCATTCAAGATCTCATAGATAAGAAATAATTTGTAGTGACTAATGACGAACATGTCAATGTAATAGAGATAGGAGAACTCGAGGGGACCACCCATTCAATCCCAATTGTGAATGGGGGCCCCAATGTTATGAATAAACTTGACAATTCTTGTTATGTAGTGACTTACGATGAGGTAATGAGGGAAGTACTAGAGAATAGGAAAAAGAAGCAAGATGGGAACGTCAACATGCTAACTCGATCCGGTCGAGTCATAGCAAGCAACCCTTCCACTTCCGCACCGAGCTCCTCTTCTCAAAGGCCGCAAGCTCGCGACACTCCCGAAGACCCTCTACTTGTCCAACTCAAGAAAACTCAAGCCAACATTTCTATTTGGGACCTCATTGCATCCTCAAAGAAACACCGAGATCTTATCATCCGCAATCTCGATGATACATCAGTTTCTCCCGATACTACTCCCGAGGACCTCACGGCAATGATTGGTCACATTCATTTTGGCAATGTCATCACCTTTGCCGATATGGACCTTCCACCCTTTGGTTCCGATCACAACGAGGCTATTTACCTCAAAGTACGAGCAAGGGGGAGGCCCATCTCAAGAGTCTTAGTGGACGGTGGTTCCGCACTCAATCTCATGCCTGGCAAAATCATGGGCATACTGGGGCTTAAGGATTCCGATTTGAAGCCTTCTACTCAAGTAATCCGAGGTTATGACAGCACCGCTCGTACAGTCATGGGCATGATTGAAATAGACATCGAGTTTGGGAGTATGGTCATGTCCGTTCCATTCCAAGTGCTTGATATCCCGGCCTCGTTCAACTTACTTTTGGGTCGACCATGGATTCACAGTGCTAATGCCGTACCATCAACTCTCCACCAATGTGTCAAGATCCGAAATGGTGATGAAATAGTGACCGTCATGGCTGAAAACGTCACTATCCACAGAAAAGGTGAGCCCGTCCACCAAGTTCAGCATGGTCTACCAGACTCCACTCTCTCCGGCGTCTCAATCAACGCCATTGACAAAGAAGGGGGAAACGGATCATGGACCCCCAGCAACCACAAAGTCCTCCGCATGATGAGGAATATGGACTACTTCCCTGGTTTAGGCCTAGGGAGATATCAACAAGGAATCCTACATCCCGTGCAAGTCCCATTTGTCAAGAACACATTCGGTTTGGGGTACGAGCCTTCCAAAGAGGACTTGAAACAAGAGCAAGCAATCAAAATCGAAAAGGCCCGAGCTCGTAAAGAAGGCCGTCGTTATGAGGTCCCTAATCTAAGGCCTTACCGCAAGACGTTGAATGGTTATTTTGTCCGCCAAGGGGAAGACGTTCCATACATGATCTTTCCCGAGCCGTGGGTTAACAATAAGGGTGTCAAAAAGCCCGGCCTCGAAATCTTCTCCGATTGTGAGATCCAGAAATCCGAAAGGGAACCGACTCCCATGTCGCCCCGTGAATGGTGGGGAAGGAAGGTGACTATAGAGTCCGAGACAGAAATCATCGTGGGGGAAGAACCGACAGATGTAGCCTCCATGTTCGAAGAGCTTGCCAAAATGAATGAATGCCAAGTCAACGCCATCCATGACACCGCCATCATGAACGAGACTATCAGCGAGATCCAGCCAAGCTCCGAGCCGATCAACAATTGGTATTCTACAAGGGGACCCGTGGTATCCGAAGAATTCTTAGTCCAAGAAATGGGTTCCATACCCCGCACAGCAACAAAGGAAGAGCGGCTCATACTTATTTTCGAGTCCGAGAATGTCTCTAATACCCTCACCCAAGAGGATTTGGAGGCCATAGCCGAGCGTGTGTTTCCTTTCTTTGCTGAAAAATTTGATATTTCTGAGTACCCTGAGATTGCAAACATCATAAATGATGAATTAACTAATAATGAATTTAATGAACAAGTTAATAACGATTCAAATTATGATGAAATAGACCACGAAAACACAACATACTTAAATGAACTTGCTCAACAAGTCCGTAGTCGTGGCGAGAATGGTCCGGAGGCTGACGAAGAATTGCATGTTGTTAATCTGGGTACCGAAGAAGAGCCAAAAGATACTAAGATTGGAAGCTTCTTCAAAGGGGACGACAGAGACAGATTGACTGCATTACTACGGGAGTTCGTGGATGTGTTCGCATGGTCATACAAAGACATGCCGGGTTTGGACAGAAAGGTAGAGGAGCACAGGATTCCGATCAGAGAAGATGCCCGGCCAGTAAGGCAGAAGCTCAGAAAGATCAAGCCAGAATGGTCTCTGCAAGTCAAGGAAGAGATTGAGAAGCTCCTCAGTGTGGGTTTCATCAAGGTTATCGAGTATCCGACATGGTTAGCCAACATCGTGACAGTCAGAAAAGCAAACGGCAAGGTTCGAGTTTGCGTGGACTTCCGGGATTTAAACAAAGCTTCCCCAAAGGATGATTTTCCACTCCCTAACATCGACATGCTGGTCGACTCCACTGCTGCCTACGAGGTTCGGTCATTCATGGATGGGTTCGCTGGGTACAATCAGATTCTCATGGCCGAGGAAGATCAACATAAGACAGCTTTTACAACACCGTGGGGTACCTTTTGCTACACAGTCATGCCATTTGGGTTAAGAAATGCTGGGGCTTCCTACCAAAGAGCCGTGACAGACTTGTTCCATGATATGATTCACAAAGAAATCGAAGTCTATGTGGACGACATGATCATTCACTCCAAAGGGACCGATGGTCAACATTTAATCGATCTCCGCAAGTTCTTCGAAAGGCTTCGTCAACACAAGATGAGGCTCAACCCTGCAAAGTGCACGTTCGGGGTTATCCGAGGCAAAGTTCTTGGTTATATGGTCACTGAAAGGGGAATTGAAGTAGACCCCTCCAAAATCAAGGCAATCATTGACATGCCTCCTCCAAAGACGCAGAAATAAATCAAAGGTTTCATGGGCAGACTGCAGTACATCAGTCGGTTTGTGCACCAACTCACTTCCATGTGCGAGCCAATCTTCAAGCTACTCAAGAAGAATGTGGCTCTAGAATGGACCGACGCGTGCCAAGAAGCCTTCGACCAAGTGAAGCATTACTTGACGTGCCCTCCTGTTCTAGTTCCGCCGCACAAGGAGAAACCTCTGTTGCTCTATCTCACTGTCAATGATGAAGCCCTAGGGGCTATGTTAGCACAAGAGCAACGAGAGTCCACAAAGGAGAATGCCATCTATTTTGTCAGTCGCCGATTCCAAGGAGGCGAAAAGAACTACTCTGTCTTAGAGAAGTCATGTGCAGCATTAGTTTGGGTCACTCAAAAGCTCAAGCACTACATGGAAACTTTTCCGATCAAGCTAGTAGCAAAGGTGGACCCACTCCGCTACATCTTTGAGAAGACTTTCATGTCAACAAGAATAGCCAAATGGTAATTCATGCTCGCCGGCTACGATATCACTTACGTCACACTAAAATCCGTCAGGGGGAAAGTGTTCAGTGACCAGCTTGCCGAATTCCCGTGTGACGAAGTGAAGGGGGAAGACGTACAGTTCCCCGACGAGCATTTAATTTGTACTGCAACCGAGGAAGATAAGTGGCAACTTTTTTTCGATGGCGCCACCAATAAACACGGCTTTGGTATAGGAATATTGCTTGTTGATCCAAAAGACATCTACACTCCCATTGCCATCCGTCTGGAATTCGAAGCTACCAACGTCACGGAACTAGAAGTATTCGGCGACTCTTTGCTCCTTATCAATCAGCAATCGGGTAAATGGCGAACCCAAGACCCAACTCTCCAACAGTATGGTCAGCACCTAGAAGAACTGGTTGAACAATTCCAAGAGATCACTTTCAACTATCTGCCAAGGGATAAAAATCGCTTCGCCGATGCACTGGCCACCATATCTTCATTAGTCGAAATGCCCAAAGGGAAAATGGTGAAGCCTTTCAAAATTGCCCGAAGGAACAGTCCGGCATATTGCATGAGTATCGAGATCAACGAGGCTCAAACAAGCTCTCCGTGGTATTCGGATATCATGAATTTCCTCAAAGATGGCACTTATCCCGAGAATAGCAATAAGAAGTCTCAAGCAGCTCTGCAAAGGCTAGCCTCTCGGCACGTACTGATTGGGGACCGAGTCTATAAAAGGCACCACGACGGGATCAATCTCTTATGCGCCGATGAGGCTGAAGCTCAAGAGATAATGTGTGAAGTGCACGAAGGAGAATGTGGACCCCACATGAATGGGTTTATGCTAGTCAAGAAGATACTCCGCATTGGTTACTATTGGAGCACTATGGAACGAGACTGTATCGAGAAAGTCAAAAGGTGTGCTAAGTGCCAATTCCGTGCTAATCTACAACATGCTCCACCCTCGCAACTTTACAACATGGTCACACCTTGGCCTTTCTCTTGTTGGGGGATAGACATCATCGGTAAAGTTTATCCTGCCGGGAGCAATGGGCAGTCATTCGTCCTAGTGGCAGTCGACTACTTCATAAAGTGGGTCGAAGCACAAGCCTATCGGACCCTCAACGCAAAGAAAGTGGCCGAATTTGTAAAAAATAATATCATGTGCCGATACGGCGTGCCTCATGAAATCATTTCCGACAACGGCTCTCACTTTGAGAAGGAAATGGATGCACTTTTGGTAGAATACAAGATCACCAAGCACAAGTCATCTCCTTACCGTCCCCAAGCAAATGGCGCGGTTGAAGCAGCGAATAAAACCATCGAGACCATCGTCAAGAAAATGGCCTCAACAGGAAGGGATTGGCCCGAGAAGCTACCACTAGCATTGTGGGGCTACCGCACATCAATACGGTCTGCAACAGGAGAAACTCCCTATGCATTAGTCTATGGTTCTGAAGCCGTACTCCCTATCGAACTTGATGTCCCATCTCTACGGGTCCTCCTCGAGAATCAAGTCAACGAGGTCGACTGGATGCAAAGTCGATATGAACAACTAGCCTTGCTCGACGAGAAAAGGTTAAGAGCACTCGAACGCACAAGGGCCTATCAGCAAAGGATGGCAAGAGCTTTCAACAAAAAGGTGAAGCCTCGAAACATCAATGTGGGAGATTTGGTCTTAAGACAACATCCTCCTAATGCCATGAATCCCCTGGGGAAATGGGGACCCCGATGGATCGGTCCGTACGTGGTTAAAAAGATACTAAGCGGCGGTGCAGTCCGGCTCGTGGATTTAGATGGTGACTAGCTGCCAAAGGAGGTCAACCTCGACAAGCTCAAGAGGTTCTACGCTTAATAAACAAAGACCATTAAAATAAAATAAAAAATCACTCACTAGGTTGAAAACCCGCAAGGGCGGCCTAGGCAAAAATTAGAGCACGTGCAAAAAAGAAGCCCACTAGATTGAAAACCCGAAAGGGCGGTCTAGGCAAAAAACAGGGTGCACAAAAAAAAAAAAAAAATAAAAAAAAAATGGTCTTTGTTTGTTTGAACTACGAAGACCTGAGCCTCCCAACTGGGGGAACGTAGGCAACCTTCGGGTGCGGTCTAAAACATATCAAAAATACCCAATTCACTTCAAATAACAAAATGCAATTTTTATTCATTCAATGAACTATTCAAACCATTACAACGGATTTATTGAGCAACAAAATACATCAAAATATTAAATCCTAAAACAAAGTGGTCTAATTCAATTGCAATCTCTTAGGGTACTAAGAAAAGTCCAATTTTCTCTTAGCCTTCAAAGGACCACCCGATCGTCTCTCAATCCTTTTCTTCCTGGGTAACGGAGGAGCACAAATACGCACCGAAACCTTATGTGTTGCAACACGTCTCCTAGCATAAAAGTCATCCAAAGGAGTACCGAAAGGGTCAGCGAGAATGTTACTCGAATCAGCAGCAGCCTCCCTATATCTCAAAGTGCTGCTAGGCTCAAAACCCTTTCCCAACAACTCGGCACGAAGCACATCAACCCAAGTGATGCCACGGTAAAGGGTGCCAAATAAATAATCCAAGTAGCTCTCGGGAAGGAAGACACTCCCCCGATGCAGAGGAGCAAAAGCCCAACGGTTGCGGTCATTTCCCCAAGCCGACTGAAGCTCACTCGAGAAGTCAGGACCCATGTAAGCAACTGGACAAAGCATTCCGTCCCTCAGAAAAGGAATTGTCTGCTGGCGACCGAACTGCCGCAGAACCCGCTCTGGCTGGTAAAATGAAGAATCTCTCAAACCGGGTACAACCACGTCCTGAAAACCAAGAGTACATTCCACAAAAGGACGAAGACCCCAAGAAGGAGGACACCACTCAATATCAACGGTCACCCGAGAGGCAAAGAATTTCTTCCAACCATCTTCAGATAAATCCCAGGTCAACAGCTTCCTCCTATGAACAGCAAAGGGAGACAAATCACCATCCAGGGAATAAATCTTGAAGTGTTCCCGGAGCCATATGGTCAAGAGCAAAGGGCTTCCCCAACACATCTTGCCCGTCCTATATAACTCATCAAGGCCGTGCAACGTCTCCCCTACGATAAGAGGGATTATACTAAATTGTTGCTCCTTGGCTTGCAAAATAATCTCAGCCAAATGCGCATCCGCAGTCCCGAAGGGTGCAACAAACAGTACTTCACTAAAGAGACAAGCGGCCATGGCATTCATCTTGAAAGATTGAACCACCGGATCCTCCGAGTGTAAACTGAAGAACATCGGCAACTCAGTTATCTCGACCACAGTACCGTGCAATATCTTCCTCACGTCCTCAACAGGGAGATTCAGTAACTCAACCCAAGAGTCGATGGCACCACGGTGATATTTAGGGACAGCAATCCGACCGGCCAAAGGCATGCCGAGGATGGCCCCGAAATCATCAACAGTCGGCACCATTTCATTAGCCGAAAAGTTGAAGGTATGGCTGTCACAATCCCAGAAAGCCGCGGCAGCTCTCAACAAATTCCAATCCGGCTTCAACGTCCGCAAAGTGAAAAGAATTCGGAACCCTAAGTCTTTGATGGAGGCTTTCTTGGGATGGGTCTTGAAATAATACAGGAAAGTGCCCAAGTCCTTTTCATAACCACTAACAACCTTGGCATCAAGAACAAAAGAATGGGAAGCCATGGAAAATGTTTATCACAAACAAAGTTGAGCAATAGTATGATGTTAAAAAATGGCAGAAAGGAGCTGTGAGAATCAAGTGGTCGAACAGAAGATGATATTATAGCTGTTGGGGTTTCTTTTGGCCAGCAAATGTCAAGCCCGGAATTTCGCCTCCCAGACGCGCGCGCCACCCGCCAGCGGTCTCAGATGCGCGCGCGTCCCAAGCCCACAGAGGAAAGCGCGCGCCTCCCAAGTCTAGATCACTTCAGAAAATGGCCTTGTCAGAGATCTCCAGCCTAAATCAAGACACAGTCCTGATCCTCGGACACCCAGTTGGGCACACCTTCTTCTGGTCCGCCCTTAAGGCATGTCAAAAATCGAAAGTAGGATAGAAACTCCCACTCAAAAGTAGGCTGTCCTCCTCCGGATTCCAAACTCCCTAAGTTCTGTCACGGGTGCCATACCCCCCTCAAGTGTCAATCTCAACATTTCATCCTTAGCAGGAACATTTTTCTGGTCGCGGTCAACTGTACCCGCGCCCCACAATTCAAAAAAAAAGAAGTCAAGTGTGACTCCAAGTGGCACGAGACTTCAAAGCAATATTTCATCAACGGATTTCACTAACGGATTCGTCTTCAAAGGTTCACTAACGGCCTCATCGTCCTCAAAGGTTCACTAACGGCCTCATCAACGGATTTCACTAACGGATTCGTCCTCAAGGGTTCACTAACGGCCTCTTCAAAGGTTTACTAACGGCCTCGTCAACGGATTTCACTAACGGATTCGTCTTCAAAGGTTCACTAACGGCCTTATTCAAAGGTTCACTAACGGCCTCATCAACGGATTTCACTAACGGATTCGTCCTCAAAAGGTTCACTAACGGCCTCGTTCAAAAGGTTCACTAACGGATTCAAAGGTTCACTAACGGCCTCATCAACGGATTTCACTAACGGATTCGTCCTCAAAGGTTCACTAACGGCCTCTCCAAAGGTTCACTAACGGCCTCATCAACGGAGTTCACTAACGGATTCGTCCTTAAAGGTTCACTAACGGCCTCTCCAAAGGTTCACTAACGGCCTCTCCAAAGGTTCAGTAACGGCCTCTCCAAAGGTTCACTAACGGCCTCATCAACGGATATCACTAACGGATTCCTCCTCAAAGGTTCACTAACGGCCTCTCCAAAGGTTCACTAACAGCCTCATCAACGGATTTCACTAACGGATTCGTCCTCAAAGGTTCACTAACGGCCTCTCCAAAGGTTCACTAACGGCCTCATCAACGGATTTCACTAATGGATTCGTCCTCAAAGGTTCACCAACGGCCTCCTCAAGGGTTCACTAACGGCCTCCTCAAAGGTCCACTAACGGCCTCATTCAACATATTCAGCCGGCAGGTTTACCAACGGATCATGCCACCCCCTCTATCAACAAAAGCTGCTCACACAGGGAGTGCACCACTATCTCTCGCAATTTCAAATTCCTGCTTTCATTGAGTCTTTGCCTTTTCTTAGTGATGTCCTCGGCGGGTGTTTTTAACTTTCGTCGACACGTTTTGCTTTGCAATCCACGTCGCCGAGGGGCTCTGTAGACACCCCGCCTTAGACCGCTCACCCCGATTGCACATTTGATCTTGTGTTTCTCCCTATTTTAAGTGTTTCTCGTTAGTTTCTGTCACTTCCGTTAAGTTCCTGACTGACTTCGTTAAGTCCAGGGACTAAACTGAATGACAGGGCTGACTTTCTATTCCATTCTGTCAAAATTGCCTTCTCTAAGTCGCGCGCCTCCGACAGGAGGAGCCAGGCACGCGCGCCTCCCGACCCCAAAGCAGGAAGCGCGCGCCTCTGGGCGTCAGTTACAGATTTCTGGCCAGGATTCTCTCCCTTGCTCAATTTACAGGATTTTGCCCGGGAAGGATTTCTTGGTGACTGAGTTTTGGCACCAAAAACACCCCTCTTTCACCTATAAAAACCTCCCTTTACCTCCATTTCAAAGGACCGAAAATTGAACTTACAAAAACTATACCAAAATCACTTTCTAAAGGTTCTCTAAGGATCTCATCAAGAAATATTTGAAGTTCTTCAAATTGTAGGTAAAAGTTCATCTTTTCCTTTCTTTTCTACTTCATCTCCTCTCTCTCTTTTACTCTAATCAAATGTGCAATCACCCAAATCATTTTGGGACATGACTCTAATGATCACCTCATCTCATTAAGGTTGGTTAAGGAGTTATCTCCTACATTCCAAATCCTATTTTAAACCTCCCTTTTTTTATGACTTAAAGAAGAAGAAGAAGAACATTTTCATCCATGTAGATTTTGATCAAGCAAGACCAACTTAAGTTGGGCGAGATGGGTGTTTCGGTACTTCCCATCTCGTAATCTAACCCCCGAACCTCAAAACAAAGAATCTCTGTTTTCGTAATCAAACTTAGGCTATAATCAATAGGTTTTTCTTATGTTCCTCAAAACATAGGTGGCGACTCTAAACAATCTAAAACAAGTTAGACATCCTAGGGTAGCTCGCGCGCTCGAGCCTAAAGCCGCGGCTCCTCGGGGTTTCTACACAATCTATTGTTAACACGTGCATTATTCAAGGTTGTATATTTATGGCAAACGGAGGGGCTATAGGAATTTATAAAGACTTATTGGGCTAAACAAAAGAAATTGAATACTGTTTTTTGCTGGTGTAGTGGTTGGTTGTAAATCTTCATATGCTTCAAATAGTTCTTTTGTACTCGTGTGTAAACAGAACTATGACTATTTATGGATGATTGCTCGTTAGTATAGTTATTTTCATGTTTTAGATTAGCCTATGTTTGTTGCTGAGTGTCTTCTCTTTTATTTGTGTGTTTGGTAATGAATATCTTTCTTTAAAAAAAAGTTTATAACAAGAATATTTATGAATTTTTCCTATTAAATTAAATAAGATTGAATATCTTCAAAATTTCCCCTTAAGTAAAATTTCGATATACTCTTAAGTACCTTAAGTACGTCTCAGCGTCGACAAATCATGGAATGTTCTACTGCAAAAGATCTTTGGGATGAAATTGAAGATTACATCGAAGGAGATGAAGCTTGCAAGGAAAGAAAAAGATTTGTAATTCAAAGAAGATTCAACAACTTTGCTAAGATCCCCGGTGAATCACTTAGAGCCAGTTATGATCGTTATTGTGAGATCGTAAGTACTTATACAGCACTTGGAAAGAAGCTTACCAAGAAAGAGATCAATGTAAATTTTCTTGCTGCTCTTGGTTCTCAATATCTTCACAAAGGAAACACTCTTGAAGATACAAAGCTACTAGATGATATGTCACTCAGAAGCCTCTATGCCAACCTCAAAGTCTTTGATATCAAGCTTCATAACATTGAAGAAATGGAAGGAAAGACAAAGAGCTTATCGTTGGTCGCTAAAAAGGAAGAAGTGATCGAGGAAGAAGATCCAAAAATCTCCACATCAGAGTTACTTGATATGGATGATGATGATTTTGCTATGTTCGTGAAAAGATTTCAAAAGTTTAGAAAGACAGCAAGACCCGGATCATTAAGCAAGGCTCCAACAAGGTTTTCAAGGAGCAGCACCTCAAAGAAGAAAGAGAACTTCAACTTCTCTAAGAAGAAAGAAGATCTTGTTTGTTTTAATTGTAGGAAACTAGGTCATTTCGCATCAGAATGTCCAATTCCCAAGTATGAGTATATGAAGAAGAAAAGCAACTTCACTCCAAGGTATTCAAAGCAAAAAGGAATGATGGCTGAAGAAGACTCTACCTCAAAAGAGTTAGCTACTTGGATAGAGTCAGATTTTGATGAAAGCGATGAGGATTCTGAAGAAGGTCACATTTGTTTAGTCGTTTGTTCCGATGATGAGGATGATCATGAAATTCAATTCTCAACAAGCATGAAACCCAAACGGAAGAGCTATACGGCCGATGAACTTGCTGATAAAGGTTTCCTACCTCCAATTCAAAAGAATGGTGATCTTCTATTTTCAAGATGTGATGTGAGTTCTTCAAAGAAAGCTCTACTAAATCCCAAAGTGAAGGAAGCTCTACCTACAACACCTAAATTCAAGTTTGACATTTCCCCTGATGAACAAGAAAAGATGTTTATGAAAGCTGAACAGGTAATTAGTAAGTTTACTGGCATGAAGGAAGCTTTAGCACTTTCAACTGAAGAAATTTCCCATCTTAAGATGGAGAAATCTCTACTAAGATCCGAACTCACCCTCCTTAAGGAGAAGATCAAGAGCATGACTCCTCTTACTGATCGAAACCATTTCTTGGAAGAACAAAATGCTATATTTAAAGTTAAAAATGAAGAATTGGTTGCTGAGATAAATGATCTTAAAAATATCACTAATGAGTGGACCAATTCACGTGTCACCATGGAACAAATCTTAGAATCCCAAAAGTCAAGTGGTGATAGAGAAGGCTTGGGATTCCAAACTAGTGACAACTTTAAATGTGCATCTTGTTGTGAAAGAGATGAGAAATTTATCCAGCAAACTTTGAAAGAGTCAAAGGCTAAACATCATGTTTCAAAGGGTCAAGGACAAGAACCAAAGAAGAAACTAGATTTCAACTATGTCTATCCTAAGAAACAAACTGGCAAGGCAAAGTTGAAAGGTAATGCCATGGATGAACCTACCGCAGGAGCAAGCTCCAGCAAGGTAGCTGAGTCACCCTGCCGCATGAACTTGCCGCGAGGTCAATCGGCCACACCATGGAAGCTGGCGACCACATGGAAGCCGGCGACCGCAAGTAGTGGCAAGGCTGTAAAGTTCAAAAGGATGAACTTTGTAAGGGAGACCGTATCCATCCCAGTTAATGATATTGTGCTTAAGAATTCAACAAAGTTTGTTAACCTTTAGTTGGGTGGCTTCCACCATTGTTCTGTGTGTGATGATTATGGTCACAAGGCTGCTGAATGTCTTTTAAGATTCACACCAAATCCCAGAAGGCTTAAACCACCTTCTGTGAGGCAAGTGTGGGTTGTCAAAAGATGCTAATCTTTAGGACCCAAAATAATAAAGGGGACCTCGATCTTAAATGTTTATTTTGTAGGTCCTCTGCCTCATGGCTTGTCACTCCAATAAAGCTACATGTTTATGGTATCTAGACAGTGGATACTCAAGGCATATGACTGGAGATATCAACCTATTGGAAAGTGTCCGTAATGAAAAAGGTCCAGCAGTTACTTTTGGTGATAACAACAATGGAAAAACCATCGTTTATGGAGTCATCAGAAAAGGAAAAATAACAATCCAAGATGTTTCTCTAGTTACCTGTCTAAAACACAATCTTCTCTCAATCTCACAATTTTGCGACAAAGGATTGCAATGCCACTTCACTTCAACTCATTGCTTAATCAAGGATGGCAACTCCGGCGTCACTTTGCTCAAAAGGATTCATAAGAAAAATGTTTACATTGTTGATTTCAATTCTTCTTGTATTTCTTCTAATCTCTATTTTGTAGCAAAGAATGTTAGCGAAAATAATTAGCTATGGCACAAGAGTCTAAGTCACTTGAACTTCAAGTATCTCTCCAAGATTGGCAGAGAAAATCTAGTTTGTGGTCTACCCAAGGTAGCTGATCACCACGATGAAAAGTGCTCAGCATGTCAACTAGGCAAACAACCAAAAGCGTCTTTCTCCAGTAAGACTACACCTTCAACTTCAAAATGTTTGCAGCTACTGCACATGGATTTGTTTGGACATGTCTCTACGGCAAGTATTGGAGGAAATAGATATACCTTAGCTATGGTAGATGATTATTCAAGATATACTTGGGTTGAAATGATGATCTCAAAGGATGATTGCTATGACATTTTGACCTCACTCTTTAGACAGCTCCAAACACAAAAGGAAGATGACATCGTTAGCGTTCGATCCGATAATGGTACAGAATTCAAGAACAACGGTGTTACTCAGTACTGTGATGATCATAGTATTGACCACAACTTCTCTTCTGCTGGAGTTCCACAACAAAATTATGTAGTGGAAAGGAAGAACAGAATGTTGATAGAGGCAGGAAAGACAATGATTGCTAAAGCAAAGCTACCACAATATTTTTGGGCTGAAGCTATCAATACAGGTTGCTTCACTCAAAATAGATCCCTTATCAATAAGACCTACAACAAAACACCTTATGAACTTTGGAGAGGAAGAACCCCCAACATTGCCTACTTCAAGATTTTCGGATGCAAATGCTACATTCTCTACAAGGGTAAAGAACATCGAGGTAAATTTGCTCCTAAGGCCGATGAAGGTATATTTGTTGAGTATGCTAAACACTCAAAAGCTTTTTGTGTATTTAATAAAACCACTCTTAAGATAGTTGAATCCGTCCATGTAACTTTTGATGAACATTCTCTCCTTTGGCCACATTTGGCTCCTAATGTTGCTGATGATTTTATTGAGCTTAATGAGACACGTACAAATCAACCACAAAATCAATCAACTCAAGGAAATCCATCTACCTCAACTGTACCTCCACCTACCACACATGAAGCACCGGAAGCTACCACATCTGTTGCTACCTCAAATGGATATGAAGTTGAAACACCCATAAATGTGGAAGAACCAATCCCTCAACTTACTTATGATTGGGATGGCACAAATGATGTACCAATAGAAGACTTACAACCACCATCAACTCAACCAGACTTACCTCATGAAGTGCGTGAGGTCAGAGATCACCCAATTCAGAATATCATTGGTGACCTACATTCTGGTGTTAACAAGAAGTTCAAACTATGATGCACTTACCGCATTCATATCTAAAATTGAACCCAAGAAAGTTGATGAAGCACTCCAAGATTCAAGTTGGGTCGTTGCTATGCAAGAATAAATCAACCAATTTGAAAGATGTAAAGTCTGGACTTTAGTTCCAAGACCAAAAGATCAAGGAGTGATTGGTACAAAGTGGGTGTTCAGAAACAAGATGGATGAGAATGGAAGCATCACAAGGAACAAAGCTAGGTTGGTTACACAAGGCTATA
Organism: Campanula takesimana; assembly: GCA_026119855.1. Classification (NCBI taxonomy): domain Eukaryota; kingdom Viridiplantae; phylum Streptophyta; class Magnoliopsida; order Asterales; family Campanulaceae; genus Campanula; species Campanula takesimana. Next base: position 224,241 of record JAOWBW010000147.1, read on the forward strand.
GACAAGAAGAAGGCATTGATTATGATGAAACTTTCGCCCCCGTTGCAAGACTTGAAGCTATACGGATATTCTTAGCTTATGCCTCTTACAAAAGATTCAAGCTATATCAAATGAATGTAAAGAGTGCATTTCTCAACGGTGAACTTCAAGAAACAGTCTTTGTTGCTAAACCACCCGGATTTGAAGATCAAAAATTTTTAGATCATGTCTACAAACTCCGTAAATCTTTGTATGGACTCAAACTCACTCCACGAGCATGGTATGATACTCGATATAAATTTCTCCTAAAGAAAGGTTTCAAGCATGGTAAGATTGACACAACTCTATTCATTGCTAAATATCATGATCATACTTTACTTGTTAAAATATATGTAGATGATATTATTTTTGGTTCTACTAATGAATTGTTGTGTAAGCGATTTGAGAAACTCATGAAAAGCAAATTTGAGATGAGCATAATGAGAGAATTGACATTCTTCCTTGGACTTCAAATAAAACAATGTGCTGAAGGCATCTTCCTCAACCAAGCAAAGTACACAAGAGATCTTATCAAGAAATTTGGACTTGAAAATGCAAAGGCATACGACACTCCTGTGGCTACTGGTAATAAGCTAGATAAAGACTTGAAAGGTAAGAAGGTTGATCAAACCTTGTACAGAGGTATGATTGGCTCTCTTCTATACTTAACTACTAGTAGGCTAGATATCATGTTTAGTGTTTGCGTTTATGCTCGTTATCAAGCTGATCCTAGAGAAGCACATCTTATTGCTGTAAAACGTATTATTCGATATCTATCTGGGACTACTAACCTTGGACTTTGGTACTCCAAAGATTCGAATTTTGATCTTATAAGTTACTCAGATGCAGACTATACAGTATGTACCATTGACAGGAAAAGCACAAGTGGAACTTGTTATTTCTTTGGAAATTGACTAGTTTTATGGGCAAGCAAGAAACAAGCCTCAGTCTCTGTATCTACCACAGATTATGAATATATAGCTGCTGGAAGCTGCTGTTGCCAAGTGCTGTGGATGAAGCAACAATTGGTTGACAATGGAATTAAAGAAGAAAATTGTCCAATCTATTGTGACGATAGATTGGAGATTCTGAGAAAACCAAAGATGAACCACCTGTGGCTGCCGCACCCATTAAAGGAAAAGAGAAAGTTACCATCTCTCACTAGACCGCATCTGCACGGTCTAGCAAACCAAACCCTAAGGCTGGTATCAAAATTAGAGAGACTTCTGCCTCTCTTGAGAAATCCACTTCCACTTCTCCCAAACCAGCAACTGCCGCACCTTCCATCTCCAAGAAGCCAAGTATGGTTGCTGCAGTCCCTCAAGCTTCTAAACCTACCAAGCCCTCAGCTCCTCTCAGACCATCTAAAGCTGCTGTACCCTCTTTTACTAAGCTCAAGCCCTCTACCATGGCAACTTCTGAGGGGGAGACCCAAAAGAAGAGACCTCACTCTCTTTCTCCTGTCAAGACCACTCTAAAAAAGGCTAAGGTAACAAAGCCTCAAGTCCTCGTTCCTTCCCCCACTTTTTCTCCTGCTAGCTCTCCTCAAGAAGAGGTTGATGTTGTTATTCCTGAGGCTACCGCAAAAACAAAGTCCAAACCTCCTTCTGCCGCATCAAAGACCAAGGAACTGACTCTTGTGGATGAGAGTAGTTCTGAAGAGCAAGTTGAAAGTAGCTTTGAAGCTACTGGGGAAGTTTTTCCAGAGAAAATTCAAGATGCTGATGAGCATGATGATGAAGATGTTGCTCCTGATGAATCCGATAAGGATGCTGCTGATAGTCCAACTTTTGAGCCCAAGGCTTTTGAAAAGCCTGTTGATGTTGAAGTTGTGATTCCTGACAAAACTGTTGATGTTGAGAAGGATCAGATTCTTGAAGGCGACCGCATTGAAGCCATTTGTGATCTGACTAAGTCACCTTACCATACTACTCCTCTACGGTCACCTACTCCTCCTCCCATTGTCCCAACTGCTCCAACTCAATCAACCGCAGATCTTCTTGCCGCAGTGCAGCTGCTGGTCTAACACCAACAAGAAACAAACTCTCAGGTCTCTCTTCTCACTTCTAACTTGATTGCTCTCCAGTCTGAGGTCACTGAGATTAAAACTACTCAAGCCCTCTCCAACATCAGATTACATCTCTTCCCTCTCAGTTGATTGATACCATTAAGGGGGAGAGTGAGTACATAACAAAGGCTATTCGTGACTCTATCTCTGGATCAACAAGATCCAGTTCTGCCGCACTGACATCTGCCGCTCCACCTCCTGCCGCACCATCTAACTCACAGAATACCATCTCCTCTGACTACTTGAAAGAGGCACTCAGAATTCAAACTGATGCCCTAAATAGATGTGTATTAAACGGTCTGGAGGAAGCTATCAAAGAGCTATCCAAAGCCATGGGTGCTGATAAGCAGGAAATGAAGGATGAGCTAGGCACAGTGCTAGGCACACTCAAAACTTCATTGAAAGAACAATTGTCTGTTAACATGAATGCAGGATTGATAGCTATTGCTGAGAAATTTATGCCCAAGATTAAAGCCATGACTGCCGCGATGCAAGTGCAAACCAACAGGATTGAAATTGCCAACAATCGAATTGAGGGTCAATCAAACAAAATTGATCTCTTGTCTAGCAGGGTAAACACAGCATTGAACAGGCTGAGTCGTGGAAGCACTCAAGGAGGACAGGGAAGCTCTCAGACTCAAGGAGAAGAAAATGACGAAGAAGAAGATGGAATCAGTGTTCCAATCATGATTCCCAGTCTACCTGCCCCTTCCTACCGCATTCCATTCTTCTCAAGCTTCTCAGATGACTTGATTTAAGTTGATCACATCTGAAGTGACCGTGCGTGAAGTGACCGTACTGGATATTTATGTTTTGTTATGTTGGGCTGTTTCAAAACAATTATTTTATGTTTGTTTTATTTGGATTGTAAGTTAAACTTTTGATCCTCTTTTGTTCTGTACTCCTACTCTCAAATGTTTGAATATTTATGGAGTATGTTACTATTTTCTGTGTTTGATGCTTTTTTACCTATCTTTGATTATCTTTCTTGAAATGCTTCAAATGATATTTCTATCTTGCTATGATTAGTATTTTGTTTTCTTTTTATAGGATGATAGAAATCTATGACATTGGCTTAGTGTGTGCATTGACTTGGGACATGAACTTAATAAAATTTTATTCATTTGAAAACATGTTTTTATCAAGTACAATGAATTAGCCTTTGTTATAGTAGGTAACGGTCTCAATCAAATAGGGGGAGATTGTTGGGTATGATTATTATAAACCACTCCTATTACTTAATTTGATTGATACCATGACCTAATTTTATCTGTTATGGACTTTAGGATATATTGTAAGAAGTTGTATACTTCATTTAGTTAAGTCCAATTTTAGATAGTCTAGTCTTGTGAAGATTGGCTCCTCAAATTTTGAAGAAAATTTTCTAAGGCAACCTACCTCACAAGTGATCACTCTTTGAGCAGTCACAAGTGACCACCTAAATCATCCACAAGTGACCGCACCAGATTCACTTTCAAGTGACCACATCAGTGTCACTCTCAAGTGACCGCACCAAGCCATTCAAGTTACCGAACTTGAAGTGATTGCAAGTCACTTAGCTTGCCTTATTAAGACCGAAGACTGAAGACTCAACTCAAGTTTTGTTAAACTTAACCATGGTCACACGTGTGTCCAAAACCATGGTTAGTCTACAACATTGCAAGATTCAAAATTCAAATTTTGAATTCAACTGTCATCTAACGGTTTGATGGTACATTTGGACCACCACTACTCTGCAACAAAAAGGACAACTCAGACAGAGCTCCAATCAGAATTCAACAGCTCATTGTCCTCCAAACTTGCTCCCCAAGATTTCTAACGGCTACCTCTCCTTTCAAGGCTATAAATAGTCCTTGAGTTCTTCATTGAACATTGATGAGATTCAAAGAGAGAAATTGCTGTTGAAATACTTGGTGATTGAAGATCATATTCAAGATTTCCAGATACTTGGTGATTGAATATTATATTCAAGATTTCCAGAATCCTTCGAATCTTCAAGCACAACCTTCAAGTCTTCAACAACTCCAGAAACCTTCATCTACAAATCTCAAGCCTTGTAACACATAAGATTCAATAGGCTCTAAATCATATAGATTTCGAAGAGCTTTTGATTCTTACACACACACACACCCCAATTGATCAATCACATAGATGACATCATTAGGGATACACTGGTCTATGTCTAGGATTTGATATTCATAGAAATAGGTTGTTGATTCAAAGCTTCATCTCTGTAATTTGTACTCAAGGAAGAATCAATATATACCTCATTCAAAATCCAAGACTGGCCATCTTGGTAAAGGACGTAGATCTTTTAACAGATCGAACCTTTCCAAATCCTTGTGTCATTTACTTACTGCTCTTTACATTTCTGCAAATTTACTTTCAATACTTGTTCTTATTGTTCATATTAATCTTGTTTAGTGTTTTTATCTTTCATATATTCAAACATCCATTAGATGAATCCGTTAGTGAATCCCTTGAATGAGTCTGTTGGTGAACCCTTGTATGTCGAATCCGTTAGTGAATCCGTTTGGTGAATCCGTTGGTGAATCCATTGAAAGAGTCCGTTAGTAAACTCTTGTTGATGATCCGTTGGTGAATCCGTTAGATGAATCCGTTAGTGAATCCCTTAGATGAGTCCGTTAGTAAACCCTTGCTGATGAATCCGTTGGTGAATCCGATAGATGAATCCGTTAGTGAATCCCTTGAATGAGTCCGTTGGTGAACCCTTGCTGACGAATCCGTTGGTGAATCCATTAGATGAATCCGTTAGTGAATCCCTTGAATGAGTCTATTAGTGAATCCTTGTTGACGAATCCGTTGGTGAATCCGTTTGTGTGTCTTGAGAAATGGTGATTTTAGTGGATCCTTGTGGACTGAATTGTTGCTCGTAGCAGTCTCTAACGTGTGCTGTTCGGAGCTGCGCTTGCTATTGACTTTATGACTTTTGTGGGGGTGCGGGCACAGTTGACTGCGGACCGACAAGATGAGGTTTTCTCTTTAGAGGGGAAAATATCGAGATTGACCTTGACTTTAAAAGAAAATACACGCCCTAATTTAAGGTTTAGTGGGAGTTTCTATCTTATTTCAATTTAGACATGCCTTAGGGGCGGACCAAATTAATGTGTGCCCAACTGTGTCACCAAGGGTGGAGCTTTTGTGGCTTTGATGATGGATGTTGATCTTGCTGATTCTTGGGAGTACCCAGACTTTGTTCCTGCATGATTTCTTCTTTTGATAAGGGATGGTTGAGGCATTTCTGGAATGGGAGGCGTACGCCTCAGCCAGTGACTGTGGGGCACGTGCGCTGCTTATGTGTATGCCGGGGGACGCGCGCCTCTGGGGAGCGAATTCCGGGGCTTAACATTTGCTGGCCAAAAGATCCCCAACAACTATAATATCAGTCTCTGTTCGAACACATTCCCCCAACAGCTATTTTCTGCTATTCTTGAACATCTTTTCTTTGCTCAATTTTGCTTGTAATCCATACTTTCCATGGCCTCCAATTCTTTCACTCTTGGTACCAAGGTTGTTGGTGAGTGAGTACGAGAAGGATTTGTTCACCTTCGTTTATTCTTTCAAGACCCATCCTAAGAAAGCTTTCGTCAAAGACTTCGGGTTCCGAATTCTCTTCACCCTTCGGACGTTGAAACCGGATTGGGATTTGTTGAAGGCCGCTGCAGCCTTCTGGGATTGTGACAGTCACACCTTTAATTTTTCGGCAAATGAAATGGTGCCGACTGTTGATGACTTTGGTGCGATGCTTGGCATGTCATTGACGGGTAAAATTGCCGTCCCCAAATACCATAGAGGTGTGATCGATTCTTGGTCCGATGTGTTGAACCTCCCTGTCAGAGATGTGAGGAAGATGTTGCATGGCACCGCGGTTGAAATAACTGAGTTGCCGATGTTCTTTAGTTTGCATTCAGAGCATACGGCGGTTCAGTCCTTTAAGAGGAATGCCATGGTGGTTTGCCTTTTCAGCGAGGTTCTGTTCGTGACACCCCTCGGGACTGTGGATGCGCAGTTAGCTGAAATTGTCTTGCAGGCAAAGGAGCAACAGTTTAGCATAATCCCTCTCATAGTGGGGGAGACCCTGCACGGCCTTGATGAGTTGCATCGAACGGGTGAGATGTGTCAGGGAAGCCCCTTGCTTCTGACCATATGGCTCCGGGAACACGTCAGGATTTATTCTTCGGAGGGTGACATGTCTCCTTTTGCTGTTCACAGGAAAAAATTGCTGATTCGGGATTTGTCTGAAGACAGTTGGAAGAAGTTCTTTGCATCCCGGGTATCGGCTGACATTAAGTGGTGCCCTTCCCCCTGGGGTCTCCGTCCTTTCGTGGAATGGACTCTGGGTTTCGAGTATGTGGTCTTACCAGGCCTGAGAGACTCTTCATTTTACCATCCGGAGCGGGTTTTGAGGCAATTCGGTCGCCAACAGATTATTCCCTTCCCGAGAAGTGGGGTGCTCCGTCCAGTTTCATATATGGGTCCAGACTTTTCAGGGGAGCTTCAGTCGACATGGGGAGATGACCGCCATCGGTGGGCTTCCTCCCCTATTCACCGGGGTAGTATTTTTCTTCCCGATAGTTATCTGGATTACCTGTTTGGCACCCTTTACCGCGGCATCACTTGGGTTTACGTGCTTCGTGCTGAGTTTCTAGGAAAAGACTTTGAGCCTAGCAGTGCTTTGAGATATAGGGAGGCTGCGGCTGATTCGCACAAAATTTTGGCCGACCCTTTCATCAGTCATTTGGATAACTTTTATGCTCAGAGGCGCGTAGCTGCTCAGAAGGTTTCAGTCCGCCTTAGTGTTTCTAGACCTCCCAAGAAGAGTAGGATTGAGAGCCGTTCGGGTGGTCCCTCGAAAGCTAAGAGAAAATTAGATTTTTCCTAGTACCACAAGATTGCAATTAAGATAGACCACTTGTTTAGGATTTTAATGTTTTAATATCTTTTATTGCTCAACATATCTGTTGTAATGGCGAGAATGATTTAAAAGATGAATAAAAAAAATTGTATTTTGTTATGACATGATTGGGTAAACATTATTGTTTTAGACCGCACCCGAAGGTTGCCTACGTTCCTCTCGTAGAGAGGCTCAGGTCTCCGTAGCTCAAACAAATGAAGACCATTTTTTTTGTGTGTGCACCCTGTTTTTTGCCTAGACCTCCCTTTCGGGTTTTCAATCTAGCGAGCGTTTTTTTTTTTTTTTTTTTTTTAATGGTCTTCATTTGCTAAGCGTAGAACTTCTTGAGCTTGTCGAGGTTGACCTCCTTTGGCAATTGATCGCCATCCAAGTCTACGAGTCGGACTGCACCGCCACTTAGTATCTTTTTGACTACATAAAGGACCGATCCATCGAGGTCCCCATTTCCCAAGGGAATTCATGGCATTGTGAGGATGTTGTCTTAGGACTAAATCTCCCACTTTGATATTTCGAGGCTTCACCTTTTTGTTGAAAGCCTTTGCCATTCTTTGTTGATAAGCCCTTGTGCGTTCAAACGCTCTTAACCTCTTTTCGTCGAGTAGGGCTAGTTGCTCGTATCGGCTTTGCATCCAATCGACCTCATTGACTTGGTTCTTGAGTAAGACCTGCATAGAAGGAACCTCGAGTTCGACTGGGAGTACGGCTTCAGAACCATAAACTAATGAGTATGGAGTTTCTCCCGTTGCTGATCGTATTGATGTGCGGTAGCCCCACAATGCTAGTGGTAATTTCTCGGGCCAATCCCGTCCCGTTGAAGCCATTTTTCGTATGATGACCTCGATTTTTTTATTTGCTATTTCGACCGATCCATTGGCTTGGGGACGGTAGGGGGATGACTTGTGCTTGGTAATTTTGTAGTTAACCAAAAGTGCATCCATTTCTTTCTCGAAGTGAGAACCATTGTCGGAGATGATCTCATGAGGAATACCATATCGGCACATGATGTTGTTTTTCACGAATTCGGGCACTTTCTTGGCGTTGAGAACTCGGTAAGCTTGTGCCTCGACCCATTTCGCGAAGTAATCCACGGCCACTAGAATGAATGACTGTCCGTTGCTTCCCATAGGGTGGACTTTGCCGATGATATCTATGCCCGAACAAGAGAATGGCCAAGTGTGGTCATGTTGTACAGTTGTGAAGGTGGAGCATGTTGCAAATTGGCATGGAACTGCCACTTGGCGCATTTCTTGACTTTCTCGATGCAGTCTCTTTCCATTGTAGTCCAATAGTAACTAATACGGAGTATCTTCTTGGCTAACATAATCCCATTCATGTGGGGTCCACACTCTCCTTCATGGACTTTGTGCATGATTTCTTGAGCTTCGGTCTCATTTGCACATAAGAGATTGATCCCTTGATGATGTCTTTTGTAGACTCGGTTCCTAATCAATACATATCTGGCGGCTAGCTTTTGTAGTGCTATTCGAGTTTTCCCATTGCTGTTCTCGAGAAAGGTGCCGTTGTTGAGAAAGTTCATGGTGTCTGTGTACCACAGGGGGGTTGTCTTGGACTTCATTGATCTCAATGTTCATGATGTATGCCGGACTGGTCTATCTTGAAATTTTGAAGGGTTTCACCATTTTTCCTTTGTGCATCTTAACCAGCGAGGCTATAGTAGCCAATGCATCGGCAAAGCAGTTCTTGTCTCTTGGAAAATAATTGAATGTGATGTCTTGAAACTGTTCAACCAATTCCTCGAGGTGTTGACCATACCGTTGGAGAGTCGGGTCTTGGATTCACCATTTACCCAATGTCTGATTGATAAGGAGCAGGGAGTCACCGAATACTTCTATTTCTGTGACATTTCTTTCTATCGCTGCTTCTAGCCCCGCTATACATGCCTCATATTCGGCAATATTATTGGTAGCTTCGAATTTAAGACGGATTGCTATTGGAGTATAGATGTCCTTGAAATCGGCGATTAACAAAATAAATGGCATTCTCCTTTGTGGAGTCTCGTTGCTCTTATGCTAGCATAACCCCTAGGGCTTCATCATTCACTGTGAGGTAGAGCAAGAGAGGCTTCTCCTTGTGAGGTGGAACCAAGAGTGGAGGGCATGTCAAGTAATGCTTCACTTGGTCGAAAGCTTTTTGGCACGCGTCGGTCCATTCTAGAGCCACATTATTCTTGAGTAGCTTGAAGATTGGTTCACACATGGAAGTAAGCTGGTGCACAAACCGACTGATGTACTGAAGTCTGCCCATGAAGCCTTTGATTTCTTTCTGTGTCTTGGGAGGAGGCATGTCAATGATTGCCTTGATTTTTGAGGGATCTGCTTCAATTCCCCTTTCAGTGACCATGTAGCCAAGAATCTTGCCTCGGATAACCCCAAAAGTGCACTTTACGGGATTGAGCCTCATTTTTTGATGTCGAAGCCTTTCAAAGAACTTGCGGAGGTCGATTAAATGTTGACCGTCAGTCCCCTTTAAATGGATGATCATGTCGTCGACGTAGACCTCGATCTCTTTGTGAATAATGTTATGGAACAAGTCTGTCACGGCCCTTTAATAAGTAGCCCCAGCGTTCCTTAGTCCAAACGGCAAAAATGTGTAGCAAAAGGTGCCCCACGGTGTTGTGAAAGCGGTCTTGTGTTGATCCTCCTTGGCCATGAGAATCTGATTGTACCCAGCGAAACCATCCACAAACGAGCGGACCTCGTAGGCAGCAGTGGAGTCGACTAGCATGTCAATGTTAGGTAGTGGAAAGTGTTGGGTATGCCCACATATATCTTAGTTTCAATGTAATAGGATTTATTAGATTTGATTGATCCATCACCTAAGTTTTATTTCATGGACTTTAGATCCACATGTAAGAAGTATTTATGCTTCATATTTTTAGGTTGTCCATTGTAATAGATTAGGCTTAGAAATAGGGCAAGAAGATCAAGATTCAAGAAAATCACTGAGTGACTACAAGCCATGCGCCATGCGCCTCCAAACGATGCGCCATGCGCCTTCAAGCCATGCGCCATGCGCCTCTAGGCCACGCGCCATGCGCCTCCTTGGTGCGCGCACATGAGTATGCACCTAGCATCATCTCATGCGCCCCATTGGCTCATGCGCCTCTCTAGCTCACGCGCCTCAACGAAGTGTGTTTAACACTCAGTGATTTAATGAAGATTCAAAGACTTGAAGAGAATTCAAACTACGCCAATGATTCAAACGATGTTTAAATAACACGTGTGCGCCCAAATTGAGGACACCTGTCCACAACGGTCACATTTGTGTTATGTGTCTAAAGGGCTATAAAAGGACACGTGCTCCACTCAATGAGCGACATCACATTTGTCCTTTGCTCAGAATCATCATGAATTTCCAACAGCTAGTTTTTGGGATTTCACTATAAATACCCCATAACTTCAACATTTTAAAGTTGCTGACTTTTGCTAAGAATTTCAAGAATTTCTCTCCCAAGCATTTTTTGAAGATTTGAAGATTGCCATTGTTATTTCCAGAATTCTCAAGAACATCTTCATACCTTCATCCTTATCCCAGATCTTCAAGCTATAACACTTTAGTTTTCTTGTGCTCTCAATCTCAAAGATCTAAAGAGCCTTGATACTAAAATCACACACGCACCTCTTTAAGTTTGATCACTTAGATCTTTCTTTAAGAGATACACCGGTTATTGTTTTGGATTTGTTCATTCATAGAATATTAGATCTTGAGTTAGTGCATAAGCTCAAAAGTTGTAATTTGTAACACTCTCTCATTATATAGGATCTCCATTAGAAATCTAAGACTAACCATCTTGGTAGAGGACGTAGATCATTTTCCCAATCGAACCTCTCCAAATAGCGCGTACTTATTATCTTGCTATTTCCTTTCAAGTCATATCATATCTAACTATTTGATTGTTTATTCATTGTAGATTGATTGATTGAACTGTGTTGTATTTGTTATATCATTTGCCTTAGTTTCTTATTTCACCCACCTTGAGCCAAAAAACTTAGAGTGTGTGTGCGCCCCCTTTATCATACTTTGCGCCTATTTACATTACTAAATTCCGCTGTGCATTTCACTCACTCACATAGGCGCATATCATAACACTTATTTGATAAAGTGCGCATTTGCAATTGAGTTTATCAAGGGTACGAAAAGAATTTTAAAACAGCTATTCACACCCCCCCTCTAGCTATTTTTCATACCCTTGTTGCCCTTTGGGACCAACAAGTGGTATCAGAGCAAACACCTTTATAAAACACTTTTGTTTTTCAAGCCTAACAGCTTGGGTGCCGATTCTAAATGGCAAACTCAAAACCTATGGCAACTGCAAACTACACTCACGTTCCTGTCTTTGATGAAGATCATTTTGACGTGTGGAAATTCAGCATATTGACTCATCTCAACTCAATCGATGAAAGACTTCATGACACCGTGATTTATGGACCTTACATCCCTATGAAAGCGAATCCAAATCCGCGCACCAATGCTGTTCAACCAACCGTCAAGAAACCAAAGGAAGAATGGACTGAGGAAGAAACAAGAAGAGTTGCAAATGATGGCAAAGCTAGAAACATTCTCCTAAGCACTCTAAGCACGGCTATGAAACAACAAGTCATGCATTGTGCTACTGCTAATGAGCTATGGGACGCTATTGAAGAGCATATAGAAGGAGATATTGTTTATAAGGAGAACAAGAAATATGAAGTGCAAAAGAGATTCAACAATTTCTCTCAACTCCCTGGTGAAACCTTAAGACAAACTTATGAACGCTACTGTAAAATTATCAATCTATGCATTTCACTTGGCATGAAGTTTTCCAACAAAGATTTGAATGTAAATTTCCTCCAAGCTTTTGGCTCAAGATATCTCCATAAATCTAGCGCTCTCGAAGACGCTGGAACTTTAAATGTATGGCCTTTAAGGAACCTTTATGCAAATCTCAAAGTTTATGAGCTCAAACTTCAGCGAATTAGTGAAACTGAAGGAAAATCAAAATCCATAGCAATGGTGGCGCAAAGAGAAGAGGCGCATGTTTCTGCGCCTGCGCCTACTCATGATGTGAAAAGTTCCGATCCCAAAATTTCTACTTCTGAGCTATTGGACATGGACGATGAAGACTTCGCTTTATTTGTGAAGAGATTCCAGAAGTTCAGAAAATTCACCAAGCCCGGCTCAACCAGCAAATTTCAAGGATCTACCAGCAGAGCTCCTCCAAAGTTCACGAGGAACAGTGACTCAAAAAGAAAAGAAGACCTTGTTTGTTTTAATTGCAGGAAACCAGGACACTTTGCTTCAAGCTGCCCAACTCCAAAATTTGAATATATGCAGAAGAAGAGCAGCCATACTCCCAAGTTCACTCCTAAATTCACTCGTCACAAGGGAATGGTTGTGGAAGAAGAAGCACCAGCAAATGATCAGAACACTTGGATTGAAACAGAGTCAGATGAGAGCGATGAAGATTCCGATGATGGACTCATTTGTTTGGTGGCAAATGATGATGAAGTTGATACTTATGATTCTGATGATGACTTCTCCAAAGATGTTCCTGATATGAATGTCTTGAATAAACCTATCAAGAAATCTGCAGGTTTTCAAGAAGTGAAAAGGAAGAAAGGACCAACCATCAGCGAGCTCGTTGAACAAGGATTTCTCACTCCGGCTCAAAGCGATGGTGGATTGTTATTCTCACGATGTGACCTAAGTGCAAGGAACAAGTTGAGAAAAGGAGCTTACATCAGACCTCAAGTTGAACCAACTGCTCCAATCTCCAAAATCAATGATGATGAAGTGATTGCTGAACAAAAAAAATTGTTCAAAAAGGCTGAAAAGGTAATCAATAGATTTGATATTATGAAGGAAGCTTTAGCACTATCATGTGATGAAATTTCCCAGCTTAAGACCGAGAAATCTCTTCTTAAATCTGAACTCACCCTCCTTAAGGAGCAGATAAAGAGCATGACTCCTCTTACTGTTAAAAACACTTTTCTAACAGAACAAAACTCACTTCTTAAAGTTTAAAACGATGAATTGGTTGCTCAAATTACGATCTTAAAAAGATTACAAATGAGTGGTCCAATTCTCGTGTCACTATGGAGAATATATTTGAGGCCCAAAAAGTCAGTAGTGATAAAAGTGGCTTGGGATTCTCATCAACTAGTGACAACTTTAAATGTGATGTCTGTGCTGAAAGAGATAGTGAATTTACTAACCAGCAAACTTTTGAAATTCCCAAGGAAAAACATTCTAATTCAATGGGTAAAGGACAGGAAAAAGTCAAGAGACAAACATTCCATTATGTCTACCCAACGAAGCAATTTGGGAAAGATAATGGGAAAGATATAGCTACAGATGAATCATCCTCTAGCAAAATCCCTCTTGAAACAAAGAGCGCTCCTTCTCCGAGTGCTCATTATGCGCCTAGGAGCCACGCGCCTCATCGCCGTGTGCCTCCTAGCCCTATGCGCCCTCCTAGATCAAGCGCTCTAAAATTTCAAAAGAAGGATTTTGTTAAGGCTAGTCCATCTGACCCAAAGAAGAATGCAATCCCAAAGAAAAGTAAAGAGTTTGTGAAAACTCATGTGATTGGTGGCTTTCATCATTGTTCCATTTGTGATTGTTCTGGACACAAGGCCATGGAATGCCTTTTGCGATTCACTCCCAATGCCAAAGGACGTAAAAACCCTAAGGTCAAGAAAGAGTGGGTTGTCAAAAGTTGCTAACCCTAGGACCCAAAAGGAATAAAGGGGACCTGCTTAAATGTCTATATTTCAGGTTCTTTGTTTCATGGCTGGATCTTCAAAAGCTAGAAATTATGAATGGATTCTCGATAGTGGGTGTTCAAGACACATGACTGGAGATGAATCCTTATTAGAAGATGTCCATGAAGAAAGAGGTCCCTCAGTAACATTTGGTGATAATAACAAAGGTCAAGTTGCATATGGAAAGCTCAAGAAAGACAAAGTGTGCATTGAAAGAGTCTCTCTCGTCGAAGGGCTCAAGCACAATTTATTATCCATATCTCAATTCTGCGACAAAGGATTAGAATGCCATTTCACCTCAACTCAATGTCTTATCAAGAATGGCAAAACTGGAGCTACAATACTAACGGGATATCGTAAGACAAATATTTACATTATTGATTTCCATAGTATGAACTCTAGTACTAATCTTTGTTTTGTAGCTAAAAGTGTGAGCGAAAATAGTTGGCTGTGGCACAAGCGCTTAAGTCACTTGAACTTCAAATATCTATCTAAACTCAGCAGGAATAACCTAGTTAAAGGACTTCCCAAGGTTGCTGATCATCATGACAAGAAGTGCGACGCATGTCAACTTGGAAAACAACCGAAGAAATCTTTCTCCAGCAAGACCAATCCTTCAACTTCTAGATGTTTGCAACTGCTCCACATTGATCTATTTGGACCAGTCACCACTGCAAGTATTCGAAAGAACAAGTATACTCTAGTTGTGGTGGATAATTATTCAAGATACACATGGGTGGAAATGATGATCTCAAAAGATGATTGTTACGACATTTTGACCACCTTATTCAGACTGCTCCAAACCCAAAAAGAAGATGACATCGTTAGTGTTCGATCCGACAATGGAACAGAATTCAAGAACAACGGTGTTGCTCGATATTGCAACGATCATGGGATAGTTCACAACTTCTCAACCGCTGGAGTTCCTCAACAAAATGGGGTTGTGGAAAGAAAGAATAGAACGTTGATTGAAGCGGGAAAGACGATGATAGCTGAAGCGAAATTGCCTAAGTACTTTTGGGAAGAAGCTATCAACACAGCATGTTTTACTCAAAATCGTTCCCTCATCAACTAACTTCATAACAAGACTCCGTATGAACTTTGGCGTGTTAGAACTCCCAACATTGCATTCTTCAAGATCTTTGGTTGCAAATTTTATATCATCTACAACGGAAACGAACATAGAGGTAAATTCGATGCCAAAGCCGACGAAGGTATTTTTGTTGGGTATTCCAAACATTCTAAAGCTTTTCGCGTTTTTAATAGGACTACATTAGTGATAGTTGAATCTGTACATGTTACATTCGATGAACATTCTCTCCTTGAGCCACATTTGGCTCCAAATGTTGCTGATGATTCTGTTGAGCTTAATGATACAGGTGCTCCTATTTATGTTGCGCCTACTCAAAATCAGAATCTATCAACTCAAGGAAATCCATCCACATCAGTTGCGCCTATCTCCTCATATGGCGTGCCAAATGGATCATCAGCTGCGCCTCACTCACATGTTGCGCCTCTTAATTCCTCTCATGCCCCTATATCTACAGTTGCATCTGGTGTAAATCCAAGTTTCAACTCTACACCAATTGAACCCCCAAATTTTGATGATTTAGAATCTGGTGAAGATGTACCAATTGAAGACCTTCAAGTTACTACGACTCAACCTAACTTACCTCCTAAAATTCGTGAAGTTAGAGGTCACCCAATCAATAATATCATTGGTGATCTAAACGTTGGTGTTCGTACAAGGAGAGCTACAAACTTTGATGCTTACACTGCATTCATCTCTCAAATTGAACCGAAGAAGGCTGATGAAGCGCTCCAAGATCCTAATTGGGTTGTTGCAATGCAAGAAGAACTCAATTAATTTGAACGATGTAAGGTTTGGACTCTTGTTCCAAGACCAAATGATCAAGGAGTGATTGGTATGAAATGGGTGTTCAGAAACAAGATGGATGAGAATGGAACCATCACGAGAAACAAAGCAAGATTGGTTGCACAAGGCTATAGGCAAGAAGAAGGAATTGATTACGATGAAACTTTCGCGCCCGTGGCAAGACTTGAAGCTATCAGATTATTTCTAGCTTACGCTGCTCACAAGGACTTCAAGCTATATCAAATGGATGTGAAGAGCGCGTTTCTAAATGGTGAACTCCAAGAACAAGTCTATGTTGCTCAACCACCTGGGTTTGAAGATTCACAATTTCCAAATCATGTGTACAAACTCCAGATAGCTTTGTATGGACTCAAGCAAGCACCAAGAGCATGGTACGATACACTATCCAAGTTTCTCATTGAAAAAGGCTTCACTCGCGGTAAAATCAATTCAACTCTTTTCATTACCAAACATAATGGTCATACATTACTTGTTCAAATATATGTTGATGATATTATATTTGGTTCTACTAATGAATTGTTGTGCAAGCACTTTGACAAATGAAGAGCAAGTTTGAAATGAGCATGATGGGAGAACTCACATTCTTCCTCGGGCTTCAAATCAAGCAAATGAGTGAAGGCATATTCATCAATCACGCCAAATATACAAAGGACTTAATCAAGAAATTTGGACTTGAGAACGCCAAAGCATATGATACTCCAATGGCCACCGGCAACAAACTCGACAAAGATTTAAAAGGTAAACGTGTTGATCAAATGCTCTATCGAGGTATGATTGGCTCGCTCCTTTATCTTACTGCTAGTAGGCCCGATATTATGTTTAGTGTTTGTGTTTGCGCTCGTTATCAATCTGACCCTAGAGAAGCGAACTTAATTGCTGTGAAACGTATTATAAGATATCTATCCGGTACTGTTAACCTTGGACTTTGGTACACCAAAGATTCAAATTTTAAACTTGTAGGTTATTCAGATGCGGATTATGCAGCGTGCACAATTGATAGGAAAATCACAAGTGGCACTTGTCATTTCCTTGGATATCGACTTGTGTCATGGGCGAGTAAGAAACAAGCTTCAGTATCTGTCTCAACAACCGAAGCTGAATATATCACTGCGGGAAGTTGTTGCTGTCAAATACTATGGATGAAGCAGCAATTGGTGGACTATGATATCATCGAAGAAAATTGTCCCATCTACTGCGACAACACTTCAACAATTGCGGTTTCTGAAAATCCTGTCATGCACTCAAAGACCAAACACATCGACATCAAATATCACTTCCTTAAAGACCACGTGGAGAAAGGCAATATTCATTTGGAACACGTGGGAACCGACTATTAAATCGCCGACATTCTAACGAAAGCACTCAACGCAAAACTGTTCATCTTTTTGAGAGGTGAAATGGGTATGCTTGAACTCAACTAAAATTAAATACAGTTTTGTCAATACTAATGATTTTATGTTTTGTTGAGTTATATAAGTATACTAGGTATTAAAAAGAATAGATCAATTTCAAAGTTTCAAGGAAACTCTATGCGCGCCCAACTCACATTCTCATGCGCGCCTGACACTCCATGCGCCCCAAAATCTGTGCGCACCATACACCCCTGCGCGCCCCTCATTCTGCGTGCCCAACATCAATGCAAGTCTCTCTCTCTTTTTGCGCACCTAGATGAGTACTGCGTCTATCATACTCTGCGCGCCCCCAATCAATCTAGCGCGCTATAAATGCAAATTCACATGCACATTTATTGCAAACGGGTATTCAATGCTTCAAATTTATTATTTCAATGATTGAGCGCATTAAAATTTCACAAGTACCAGGTACGTTTATTCTATTCATTTATTATAGGAATTTCTGTCTTTTGACATTCCATAGTTGTTCAAGGGTACTTGTGCAATTAAATTTTTCCCTCGTTTTACGTTTCTCGAAAAATTTGATTTTCTGGGGATTTATTTCTTGCATCCCAAACTTACACCAAAACAGATGTTTTTGGGGTTTGTGCAAAAATTAGTCAAAATTGCTCATACATTTATAGGAAAAGTGGAGCAATTTTTCTTATACCCAAAATGTCACATCTTGACATCTTTGTGTCATTCAGCATTTAATGCCTTTCAACTCACCACTACTCACCATAAATGCACCGTCCTTTTTTTTGGTCATGATGAGCCGTATTTTTTTCCCTTCATAAATGCACATCCTTTCAACTTCCCATCTTTTTTTAGAAATTTTTTTTTTAACCTTTTATTTCCTTATCTGTGCAATATTTTTAACCTAACCCTATATATAATCAACCTATCCTTTCCTATTCCTTTTTCATCATCACTTACTCTCTCCCTCTCTCTATCCTACCAACACTCTCTCTCTCATCTCACTCTCTCTCCCGTCTCTCTCTGCTCTCTCTCTCTCTCTCTCTCTCTCTCTCTCGCTTTCTCTCTTTCTCCATATATACTCCCTCCGTCCCAGCTCACTTGAGACTTTATGACCAAAATTGGTCAACTTAAGGTCGGTTTGACCAACACTTTATAGAAATATTTATGTTCCAAAAAAAATTCAAAAAATTGTTATTGAGAGGATTTTTAATGGTGATCATTTTACATTTTTTTTTATTTTTTTTCGGATCATAAATATTTCTATAAAGTGTTGGTCAAACCGACCTTAAGTTGACTAATTTTGGTCAAAAAGTCTCAAGTGAGCTGGGACGGAGGGAGTATATTTTTTTTTAAAATCTCATATATGGGTCCTAAAAGATCAACTAAAGCCAATCAAGACAAAATGGTATGAATCTCTATCCTTAAATCTCTAAATTTCTGCATTTTATTTTTCAGTTTTCGTCATTTCTGTGTTCGTCATTTTTTTGAAAAACTCGGATGAGTTTTTCTTGATAAATCTTGACCCGGTGATCCGTTTTCGAAATCGTTTGTTGGGTTATGTTCATTTCGTGATTTTGAGTCTTTTGAATCCAACATTTTTATGATCAATTCGCTATTTGTTGCGAATCTGAAGTTTTTGTATTTTCAAACTTTTCAAATTTTTGAGTCTTTGAATCCATTTTCTGGATTCGTTGTTGATTTGTTCTAGTTTTGGTTTACATATTTGTGATCCTTGTCTTATTGCGGTCATTTTGATATATTGTGTGCTTGATTTGGTGAAGTTTCACGTTTTGTGTGTTCTTGGTGTTCTTCGAGCACTCAAGAAATGTTCTTCGTGTTCTTCGTTATTTTTGCTTGACTTGGGTTTCAAAATTTTCAAAACTTGTTTTTCAAAATTTTCATATTTTGATTCTTAAAAATTGCATATGCATGTTTGATATGTGTTTGTGTGTTTTCGTGTGTTTTTATACTTAGTATGAATTTTACATAAATATGCGCCTAAGTGTTGATTTATGCGCCTAGATGGTTATACGCCCTATGACCTTATGCGCCTCTATTGATTCATGCGCCTAACAATTGTTTGTGCCAACAAATGTTATGCGCCTCAATCAACTTTTACGCCTAACGTCATTATACGCCTACACATTTTATGCGCCTAAATTTTACTTAGTCAATTTTTTTTTGTTTAATTCTTACTTAGTATATTTCATAGAACTATTATATGCGCCTCGTAGTTGTATGCGCCTACAACATATATGCGCCTAATAATAGTATGCGCATGCTATTTTATGCGCCTATATATTGTCCTGCGCCTACTTTACTGAGCACATCATTATGATTCTATGCACCTACACTACTAACTTCACTCAAATGTTTACTTTTCAGGACCCTGCAAATTTCAGACCTGGTGAGACAGTTGATCTTGCTGATCTCTCACTTGATCCAATGGGAGTTGAAATCCTTTCCACCCTTCACATTGCTGGACTCACTCATTTATTCACGTTGGATCAACCATTCTTTTCTCCGCTCCTCGTTGATAAATTCTTCTCAACTGCTGCTCTAGTTGAGACTCCTGCTGATGGATATGTGCGCTACAGGATATGCGCCACCGTTCAGAATGTGGCTATAACTATCTCTACGGGCACAATCAAGAACATTATGAGTTTCAGCACTACTGGCCCTCAGGGTGTTTCTGGTCAACCAAACTCCTACTCTGTTGCAGATCAGAATGCTATAGCGCGTACCTATCTTTAAATTCCTACTCTTCTAAACAACATCAAAAACGTTGAGATACGAGATGGTGGAGATCTGCTCGCTCATATTGCGCATCTTGTAGATACTTCGATCGTGTTCAAGACCGGGAATGTGAATAGATTCATTGTGGAGCAGTGGGAATATACTGCAGCCATCATGGGAAAGACTAGACTGAATTGACCTCAGATCTTGTTCAAAACTTTGTCTGACCAAATTGATAAGTATAACAAAAACAAGGCTGATGGGAGAACCAAATTCAAAACTCACTGCAGAATCCTTACTAAAATTTTCCTAACTTATCCTGAGTTAGTCAAGTTTTTGAGTGAGAACCCTGCATACAAATCTGATGATGTTCCAATTTTTGGAAAAGCCAACTTGGATTTTAAGAAGCGCAGGAAGAAGCCGGTGAAGCGCACAACGGGAATTCGGATCAAATCTATTGAAGGGTTAGTTGATGAAAATACTGAATCAGATGATGCGCCAGTTCCTAAAGGCGCACCAACAAAGAAGAGCGCAGATTCCGAAGGCGCCAGTCATCGTGCAGAAACCGTGGCAGGCACAGAAAAGAGCAAGGGCAAAAGGATTGCTGATGACCCTCCTAGAGCTGCTATCAAGCGCACTAGAGTTGAATCTGATGAGGATAGAGATCTAAGGATTGCGCAGGAAACTAGCAGACTTGAGGCTCAAAAGAAACGAGATAAAGATTTTCGAGCAAAGAAAGCAGCTGAGTTAGAAAAGAAGGAACGCAAGAAATGCGCTGGTTCAAGCGCAGATGCTGAGAAAGGCACAGTCGATCCCGCGCCTACTCAACACGCGCCACCTCAACACGCCCCCGTTCCCCGTGTACCTCCAGTTCCATCTACAACTACTGCGCCCCCTCCAGTTCCTACAATTCCTATATCTCCCACTCAGCAAAAATTCAGGCAAGATCTCAAAAAAGAATTATTTAGAGATGATGATTCAAGTGAGGGGGAGCAAGATATTCCATCAACTCTGTCCCCATCTCATGCGCCTCCTAGCACCCCTGCGCCTCCTCTTTCTGCTCCCTCAGAATTGAGCGAGGTACTCTCTGTTCTGAAATCTTTGTAGTGAAATTTTAATAGGCTATTCACCCCCCCCTCTAGCCTCTTTTCATACCCTTGTTGTGTCTTTGGGACCAACAGTAACTGCCAAAATAGGAAGCGCGCGAGCCCGGAGTATTAGTCCAAACGCGCGCGCGCCCCGTTGTAAGTACCCCAATCTGAAAATTAACCAACTTTAGAGGAACTCTTAGTACCATTCAGGGATAAACTGATAGGCTGGGACCTCACTAAGATAAACCTAAAATTCCAGGACTATTCTGGAATTAAAATTGGAAAAATTCAGAAGCTCGCCAGGCTGAGCCGTACGGATGGTTTGGACACGGGAAAGCCCCAGCTGTACGGCCACTATGGGTACCCTCAGTCCCTATAAATTCAGACCCTTGCTGATCATTTAAGGGGGGAGAAAAATCATTTGTGTGTGTAAACTCTGCCAAACTGAGAGTAGATTAGGGACACAAACACATTCTTGAGTGAAAAGAGAGAAAGAAGATTGGCTTAGAACCAAAATTGGTGAGGCCTCCTTCTCCCCATCTTCTCTTCATCTCATACTCTATTTCATTTTGCCTTATTTATATTATGTCTTTATTATTCTTGCAAATATTATGAATTGGAACCAAGTCCTTGATGTGAATCAATGGTACCCTCATGTTCTATGCATGATCAAGGGTTCAAACCTAAGATGATCAAGGCTTGTTATCATTTAATGTCTCTTTACATTATGTCTTTACATTAATGCACTTTACATTATGTCTTTACTTTTATGCAATTTATATTTTCTTTACATTTATGCAAGTTAAATTTCATGTCTTTACTTTTAAGTTGATTTTATGGTGAAATGATCAAGTTTGGATGATAAAGTTTCAATCTTTATCATTCAAACTTTGATCTAACTCCAATAATGTCCCTTTGGATGGTAAAGACTCAATCTTTATCCATCCAAAGGTTTATTTCTTACTTCCACAAGGCTTATCATTGGATGAATCATCCATTTGGATGTTAAAGTTTCCATCTTTAACCATCCAAATGATGATTTTGGCTCAAATGTCATGTTCATCACCTTTCTTAATTTTTTCCCCAATTATTGCCTTGATCACACCCAAAACCTTTTGTTTTGGTGTTTAATTAGTGATCAAAAGCATAGGGATGATTCAATTCAAGTTTTGTGTGAGTAAATAAACTGGAAAAATGTAAAACAGTTCAGTTTCAGCAGAATGCTCTGTTTCTGCCTGAAACTTGACTGATTTCTTGACAATCTGCAAAAAACCCCAGTGATGACCTTCCTAGCTGTACGGCTAGTTTGGTCAGAGGGGTGATTTTTTAGTCTTTCCCCTCTTCTGTTAAACTGTTTACAAAACCACCATTTTTTGTTAAGTTTCTAACTGATTTTGTTAAAAGTCAGTTTCTCCCATTTTCAAGAACACACACACACACACTTGCACAATTTTAGTTAACAAACTTAGGGAGACTCGGTTTTTCTGAGGCACTTTGGGTGAACTACCGGTTAAGTTCTTCCCAAAGTGTAACCTGACCTCCGAATCCTTTGTCTCTAACCTTTTTTCGTTAAGTTTGGGTTTAAAGTTAAACTAACGTGGCGACTCTGTTTTTGTTTGAACATAAAGTGTCGTGTTTGATTCTCCAGGAACTTCCCCATTTCCCATGGGTATCTTACAGTGGCGACTCCGTCGGGGAATAAAGTGTCTGCAAACTTCTTTTTAGAAGCTTTGGGGGCACTTTTGTGTGGGTCAAACTCCCATCCCCGTTTGTTGACTTTGAGCATTTTTTGTGTGTATTTTATGTTTCTGTTTTAATTTCTGTGAGTGAAAATGTTCTGGAAATGCAATAAACTGGGGCTTGATGATCAGAAACTTAAAATTTGCAAAAATAATGGAGCTACTGCTCTAGCCGTACGGCTAGTTTGGCTGGGCCCACAGAATGCTTCAAGCTAACAATTTTGTGCAGGGAAGAAGCATCCTGATTGTCCCCTCGCATTTCTTCTTGTCCAGGTTCCATTTACAGCCTCTACACTCTTGCCTTCATTTTCTTGGCTAAAATTTGATTCTTTTGGTCGGTGGAAGCTACGTGCCCTATAGGACCCTCGCATTGGGACTTTGTGACGCACTAGACCCTAGGTTTGATTCTTTTGGTCAGTGGAAGCTACGTGCCCTATAGGACCCTCGCCTGGGATAGTCCATCCTTGGGAGTGTGCAATACAGGTGAAAAACGAGGGGCTTATAGACGTAGTGTTGGCCTCCACTGATCCAGGGTTAGAATAGTTACAAAAAAGAAGATAAATCTTTTCCAAACATTTAGGATCAAGTGAAGAAAACTTTTTAAGTAAACTTGAATGAATAAATAATCGTACATTACATCAGTTTGCTCCGTTTTTGCTTCTCATATTTGACACATGCATTCTTTCGTTAAAAAGTGTCATTTCGTTAAGTCTTTGGACGGATCCCCGTTATCCTCCAAGATCTCTGTGAAGCCGTAGGATTAATTTCTTAAGCTCCCGTTAGATTCTTAGGAATAGTCCCCTAGGAAACCGTTAAGTCCTTGGAAGATAACCTGTCAGTCTTTGGATGGATTCCGAAGACCTGCTAAATCCTTAGGAGTAGTCCCCTAGGTCCCCGTTAAGATTCCCGTTAAATCCCTAAGAAGATAGTCATGTGCTTGGATGGATCCCCGTTATCCTCCAAGAAGTCAGTCATGTCCTTGGATGGATCCCTGTTATCCTCCAAGAAGTCAGTCATGTCCTTGGATGGATCCCCTTTATCCTCTAAGAAAGTCAGTCATGTCCTCGGATGGATCCCCGTTATCCTCCAAGAAGTAAGTCATGTCCTTGGATGGACCCCCGTTATCCTCCAAGAAGTCAGTCATGTTCGTCTTTTCCTCTTAGAATTCTAAACCCATTCGAAATACGGTAACCTGAGCCTCTCATCGCGTGTGACCCCCTCCCTCGTAGTGAGAGGAACGTAGGCAACTTCGGCCCGGTCAAATGTCTCAAAATAGAGGATTCTAAGATACGTGCGCCTTTGGCCCAAGCATTCACCCAGTGTTTACCCGAGCCTAAAGATACCTTTTGTCTTCCCTGTAGTTCAGATGAAGTGGAAGAGAGCATCATGTCGCCGCCTAGTGCGTGTGGAATCAGAGAGTTCCCCGGTCATCGCAACTTCTCCAACCCATTACCTCGGAAAGACCACTTCAATGGATGGTAGCTTGGTAAATGACGTCGCAGACAATCCGGATAGCCCTACGAAAGAAGAGTTGCTCCAAGCTCTAGAAGCCTCTGGGGCTACGGAAGAAGTCATCACAAAGAGGCACAAAGAAACACAGAGTCCGTTTGATGAGTCGACGAGACAAGGAGGTGTCACAGCTCTACTACAAACTGAAGGGATCTTCACCAAAGTGACCAATCACAAAGAAGAGGTGGAAGCCACCCAACCTCCGTATTGCAACCAAAGATTGTCCCCTCCATCTCACCAAAATACCGAGACCCCCATTTCTTCGCCCCAATACGCCGTCATCCACAATGAACCTCTCACTCAAATCCTCCTCGCTCAGCCTCATCCCAAATCCAACATCTCCCATAGGACACCTCCTATAAAACCCCAAACACAATCCACTCAAAAGGCCCACAAACCACTGTTCACACCAGTTACGCCTCGAGCATCATACCCACAACACTTTCCCAATCGTATCCCTTCTCGGTTTAATGCCATCAACCAAGCCACCAGAGCCCGGTCACTGTTCAAACCACCATATATGGATACCCGACCAGGCACTGCCAACTTGCCTCCACCAGATTTCCCAATAAGATTCTGGAGCGACCCGTATCATTTCTACAATCCGAGACCTTTTGCACCACAAGCTCCTTACATGCCTCCAATTTGTATTCCTTCAAGCAACCAAGGTTATGAGTATGCCTATGCCCCTGCACCTCCGCAAAATCATCTCAATCATCTATTGGGAAAGAGAAAACAAATGGAAGCTAAGTTCGAAAGGACACTCAATGAGAACCCCTTTGCATTTAGAGACGATGATTCTTGTCCACATCATGCTTCGGTCAACGAGGAAAGAAAAGTCGAATGTCGAGCCAGACCCCGTTTCACAAGGTTTGAGGATTTCAGAATGCCCATAAGCAAGGTATTTGAAGGATTGGTCAAGCGGGGCCTCACATCACCTCTTGTCAATTATCAACCTAAAGACCCCAAAAGGCCTCTCGACAAGACCAAGAGGTGTGCCTTTCACAACTACCATGGGCATGATACCGACGATTGCATCGTTGTAAAACGGGTCATCCGGAAGTTAATCGCGAAAGGAAAGCTTGAATGCCCCAGGTTGGGACGTTGGTGACAAAGCGACAGATATGGTCAGGGGTGGAATATCAAAAAACCCCTCCCTTTAGAAAGGTCAGAGTCTATTGTTAGGATGTGTGAAAATTTAGTTAAGATGTCGGTTAGGTTTAGTTAAGATGTCTGATTCCCCGGTGAATGCCAAGTGGAGACCATTCTGAGTCCATTGTCAGTTTTCTTAATAAGATTATTATCATTTGCCTTGTCAAAATTGTGCATAAAAAAATAAAAAAAAATCAAAAAATGTGTGTGAGTCTTTCACTCAATACAAAAGTGTACTTCTCCAAAAAAAAATGGAGATCAAATTTTCTTAAAATAAAAGGTAAAGTTTTCCTTCAAAGGCAAATCCGCTAATGAAGCGTTCTTTTCAAATCCCGGTCATAATTTCACCTTGAGGTTTAATATGCTAAAGTCCTTCGCAGTTCTGTCCATTGGAAACATTGACCAAGGACCCCACATCAGAATTGGCGTCCAAGATAACCGTCCACATGAGCAAGAAGACCAAAAGGTTGGGACACTATCTGCAAGGAGAGGCCCGTGCTTCGGAAGCCCAAAAGCGGCTACAAATGGAGACCCGTACTTTGGTCGAGTGCCACACATGAAGGCTACGCACCTTGAAAGGAAATCACCAAAAGGAGATGGCCAAAGCAAACTTTGATGAACCCCACGCTGAGAAGCTTCTCTATCTCTTCTTTGACTTGTAAAGACCATTCTGGCTAGATCTTTTTGAGTTTCTGCTTTGTCGGCTTAGCGTCGTCTCTGATCGGAATTATGTGCTCAGCGACCCTTCTGTCTAAACCCGGCATGTCTTTGTATGACCATGAAAATACATCCACGAACTCTTTGAGCAGTATAGTCCATCTGTCTTTCTCTTCCCCCTTGAAGAAGCTTCCGATCTTGGTTTCTTTCAGCTCTTTGTCGGTACCCAGATTAATAACATGAAATTCTTCGTTAGCCCCTGGGCCATTTTCACCACGATTACGGACCTGTTGAGCAAGTTCATTTAAGTATGTTATGTTTTCGTGGTCTATTTCATCATTATTTGAATCGTTATTAACTAGTTAATTAGATTCATTATTAGTTAATTCATCATTCATGATGTTTGCAATCTCGGGGTACTCAGAAAGATCAAATTTTTCATTAGCAAAGAAAGGGAACACACGCTCGGCTATGGCTTCCATATCCTTTTGGGTGAGGGTATCGGAAACACTCTCGGACTCGAAAGTGAATGTGAACAAGTCTTCCTTTGTGGCCTTGCGCAGAATGCAACCCATCTTCTCGACCAAGAATTCCTCGGATACCATGGTTCCCTTCGTAGAATACCAGTTGTTGATCGTCTCGGAGCTTGGCTGGATCTCACTGATAGTCTCCCTTCTCGTGTCGGTGTCATATATGGCATTTACTTGGCACTCGTACATGATGGCGAGTTCTTCGAACATGGTGGCTAAATCCGTTAATTCTTCTGTCTTGGACTCTATGGTTACTTTCTTCCCCCACCATTCTCAGGGCGACATGGGAGTTGGTTCCCTTTCGAATTTCTGAATCTCACAGTCGGCAAAGATTTCAAGACCGGGCTTTCTGATGCCTTTGCTGTTAACCCATGGCTCGGGAAAGATTACATACAGAACATCTTCCCCTTGGCGGACAAAGTATCCATTCAGTGTCTTGCGGTAAGGTCTCAAATTGGGAATCTCATGATGATGGCCTTCTCTTCGAGCTCAGGCCTTTTCATTCTTGACGGCTTGCTCGTGTTTCAAGTCATCTTTGGAAGGCTCATATCCCAGACCGAACGTGTTCTTAACAAAAGGAACCTCCACAGGTTGCATTCTACCCTGTTGGTATTTCCCTAGGCCTAGACCGGGAAAGTAATTCATATTCCTCATCACGCAGAGGACTTTGTGGTTGCCGAGGGTCCATGATCCGTTTCCCCCTTATTCATCGATGGTGTTGATTGAGACACATGAGAGGGTGGAGTCTTCTAAACCGTATTGAACTTGGTGGATGGGTTCCCCCTTTCTGTGGATAGTGACGTTTTCTGCCATGACGGTCACTATTTCATCGCCATTTCTGAACTTCACACACTGATGGAGATTCGAAGGGACGGCACTAGAACTGTGTATTCATGGTCGGCCCAAGAGCAGGTTGAATGAAGAAGGTATATCGAGCACTTGGAACGGGATGGACATGACTTTGCTCCCAAACTCAATGTCTATTTCCACCATGCCTATTACCGTGCGGGCAGTACTGTCGTAACCTCGGATCACTTGAGTAAAAGGCTTTAGGTCTGAAATCTTAAGCCCCAGTATGCCCATGATTCGGCCGGGCATTAGGTTGAGTGCGGAACCACCGTCAACCAAGACTCTTGAAATAGGTCTCCCCCTTGCTCTCACTTTGAGATAGATGGCCTCATTGTGATCAGACCCAAATGGTGGAAGGTCCATGTCGGCAAAAGTGATGACATTACCAAAACGAATGTGGCCTATCATTGCAGTAAGGTCCTCAGGAGTTGTATCAGGAGAGACAGATGTGTCGTCGAGATTACTGATGACAAGATCTCGGTGCTTCTTTGAGGATGCAATGAGGTCTGTTGGCTTGGGTTTTCTTGAGTTGTATCAACAAAGAATCTTTGGTAGTGTCGCAAGCTTGCGATCTTTGAGAAGAAGTGCTTGGTGCAGAAGTAGTGGGGTTGCTTGCTATGACTCGTCCGGATCGAGTTAGCATGTTGACGTTCCCATCTTGCTTCTTTTTCCTATTCTCTAATACTTCCCTCATTACCTCATCGTAAGTCACAACGTAACAAGAATTGTCAAATTTATTCATCACATTCGAACCCTCATTCACAATTGGGATTAAATGAGTGGTCTCCTCAAATTCTCCTATCTCTATTACATTGACATCATCACCACTAGGCACTATGAACTCTTTCTTGTCTATGAGATCTTAGATGACATTGCGGAGGACAAAGCATTCCTCGGTGGTGTGGCCACTATGTTGGTGGTAGCCACAATATTTGTGATGAGCATGATTGGCATTGATCGACTTGGGTTGATGCCCTTGTATAGGTGTGATTTGGCCCTTTGCTTTGAGAACTTCGAAGGCCTCGGTTTGAGTCATGCCTTGGAGAGGGGTGTAGATGTAACGACCCCAAAATCCGTCTTTATTTATTTTATATTTTGGGAATTTTATTTGAATTTAGGTGTTCAATCATATCTCATAAGTTTCACATCTTATTTGACTATTTGAGTTAGTTAAAGTGTTAGTAGTAATAGTTGTTTAGGAAGTTAATTGTGTTAGTTGAAACCTTATGGTCTTTTGTGGAAATTAACTTCATGGGTTTATGTGTTAAAAGTGGAAGTGGAGGGGCTTAAATGAAAATGGAAAATATCACAAAAACCACCCTTATCTCCCCCTCCCTCTCCCTGCGTTCCCACACACACACACACATTCACCAACTTTCCCAAATTCCTCCATTGTTGATGAAAGAAGAAAAGGTAAGGTTTTTGTTTTGTTAATTTTCCTTCTTTTAATTTACTACTCCATTTTTAAATCTAATTATATATAAATGTTCAGGGTGTTGAATAGATTCTTTCTACTGATCAATATTATTTTTCTTGACACTTTTTCCGGAAAATAGGTAAGTTACTAATCCCCCTTTTATTGTTAAAATGGTCATGAGTATGTTCTATATGCTATATATGTTGAAAGAATAATGTTTTGAATGTTTTTATATACTTATAAATTTGGGATAAAGGGAGTAAAATAGAATTGGCTCTAGTTGGGTGTTAGAATAGTTTTGAGGCTGATTTTGTAGCTTTGGTGAAGTTGCAATTGTGGTATAGTATAAGTGTTGTACTTTTGGGTCGGTGAAACGAAGGGAGTACAATTTAGTGAAGTTTAGCCTGCCGGGTGATGTGGGCGGCCGCCCAAAAAGGGCGTGCGGCCGCATATCTATCTGAAAGATTTTACTCTTGGGACAGAGTGTTTTGGGCGGCCGCACAGCCCAGTTTGGGCGACCGCCCAGGTCATTTGAAAAGTTCAAAGTTTCCAACCAAGTGATTTAGAGGTCAATCTTGGTCTAGTTTTTGGGTAATGTCCTAAAGTACTTAAATGGTTGTTGTGGATCATTAAAGTGGTAAAATTGGTTCCTTTGTGAACGTATGTGTTGTGAAACTTGATTGATTGATTAAGTGGGCATGGTTGAACATCTTGTGATGTGTTTGGAGATTGGTTCATCTTGTTGATGTGTTTGTCTTGATTCCCTACTTTGGAATCATTGCCCTGGTTGTTGTTTAAGCAAGTATTCTTTGCTACTTTTTTGTGTTAAGTCCAGCTGGTACTTTTGTGTGTGTTCGGGCAATGGTAGGGATTATAATGGCACACGAACCAAGTTCATTATAAGGCTCCTATCATTGGTTTCCCATTTTTAACCCCCTTCTTTCGGCTAAAGGTTGGGCACTTTGGGTTATGACTCTGTGTCATTTTCCCATTTGTTGTTGTTGTTTGGTTCCAGAACCCGTTTCAGCTCTTCGATGCTGCTCAGTTGATGCCTCTCAGATGGCTATTGTTTTGGTTCGAGAACCTTGGCTCAGTATCCACGTATGAGTGTTTATTTCCGCTTTATGTGTTGTATGGTGAGTTGGTCGTTATTTCCAACCGATATGGGACGGTTGGCGATAGGGAGCCTCTCATATTATGTTCTATATGATATATGATCATTTGTGGCATTGTTCCTTTATGTTTATCATATTAACATGTAGTGTAGTTGCATTTTAGTAACTTACTGAGATTTATTCTCACCCTTTATTTGTTTACTGTTTTAGATAAGAAGGAGCCCAGGGGATAGGTCACATCACAGGGAGGACATCGAGAAAGAATTTTGGGTAAGACATTTGGGAAGTGTTGTGTAAGGCTACATTATGTAAATGTACAACCTTGTGGGTAGTGTACCCGTGACTTGATCATTGTATCACCTCTTTTTGGTTTATGTTGGTGATTTGTAAATAGTAAGTAAAGTGTGTGGCCAAGTGGCTAAGTACTTGTTTGTGAAAGTTTGTTTTGTGACTTGTAGTCAAGTCTAGTAAATGTTGTTTGGTTATATGAACTTTTTATGAAAGTATATTTCGAAATTTTTTTCCAAAAATGTGTGTGACGTCTTCCGTGCGTGTCCCGGACGTGGGGCCAGGTAGGACCACGGGTCGGGGCACGACAGTTGGTATCAGAGCTAGGTTGTATATGGTCTAGAATGACTAAGTGACCTAGGAGGGTAGTTGAGTATGGAGTGAGTAACGTTGAGTGTTTTATGCAGGTACTCAGTAAAAATGCCGGAACATGAGGGGGAACAGTCTGGTACTGCAGGCCAGGGTAATGTAAGAGAAGAGGCTCGAGCTATGTTTCAAGGGATGTTTGAGGCATCTATGAAAACCATTCATGATCAGAGGCAAGGAGGAGAACATGCACCTCTGAGGTATGGTCTGGAGCAGTTTTTAAAGATGAAACCAACCGGATATGATGGGGAACCTGATGTAACCAAAGTAGAGAGATGGATCGAGTCCAAGGAAAAGATATTCGATGTTTTGGGATGTACTGAAGAAGATCGAGTCAGGTTTGCTACCTACAAGTTGATTGGAGCTACGGAGTACTGGTGGAGAACATTGAAAGCCAGTTGGGATGACGCTCATGTACCTTATACTTGGGCAAATTTTCTGAAAAAGTTCAAAGAACATTTCATTCTGAGGGTGGATCAAGATCGGAAAGAAGTGGAATTCCTTAGCTTGGAACAGAATGCAATGTCGGTGGCTCAGTATGCAGCTAAGTTCACGGAGTTATCGAGGTATTGTACCCATTTAATTGCAACAGATGAGAGGAAGGCAACGAGATTTGTGAAGGGATTAAAAACTGTTATCCGAACTCAATTGGTGTCCCATAAACTACAAGAATTTCAAGATGCAGTTGATCGAGCCTATCAAGTGGAGCATGATATTGAAGAACACAAGAGGAAGGTGGAATTGGCTGGTGCGGGAAGATAAGGTAGACCACAACAACAACGTAATGATAATCGTGGAGGACAAGGAACTTCAACCCCATTTAGAGGACAACCACAAGGGCAACCGAGTGTTATAAATCAAGGTAATTTCTCCGGGGGTCAAACCAAGAGAGTATGTAATTATTGTCAGAGGGAAGGGCACAGTGAGGAGCGGTGTTGGAAGAAACAAGGAAAGTGTTTAAATTGTGGGCAACTTGACCATTTTCAAAGGGATTGTACTAGATCGAGGGGTCAACCATCGGGGAGTAGTATTGGACTGTCTCAGGGTCAGAAAAGGGATGCCTCGGGAAAACCAAAAGTTCAAGGTCGTGTGTTTACAATCAATCAGCAACAAGCTTCGGATGCTTCCACCGTAATAGGAGGTATAATTTCTATGTCAAGTTTGAGAGCACGTTAACTTATAGACCCCGGCTCATCGCATTCATATGTTTCTGTGTCTTTTGTATCTCGATTGCATTCTTCCTCTGAGTCTTTGCCTTATGTGCTAGAAGTGTCGACTCCTATGGGAGATTGTTTGATAGCTGACAAAGTGTTACGTGATTGTGATGTGCATATTAGTGAGCATTGATTTAGTCTTATTGCCATTGCAAGATTTTGATGTTATTCTGGGTATGGATTGGTTAAGTAAATATCATGCCTCTGATGATT
Organism: Campanula takesimana; assembly: GCA_026119855.1. Taxonomy (NCBI): domain Eukaryota; kingdom Viridiplantae; phylum Streptophyta; class Magnoliopsida; order Asterales; family Campanulaceae; genus Campanula; species Campanula takesimana. The sequence continues at coordinate 256,170 of JAOWBW010000147.1, forward strand.
GTTTTAAGAAAGTGGTTACGTTTTCTATCCCTAGTGTGCCTGTGTTTACTTTTGAGGCTGCTTCTTTGGGTAAGGGAATTCGTATTATTTCTTATGTGAAAGCTAGAAAGTTATTGCACCTTGGTTGCGTGGGGTACTTGGCCTGTGTCTTGGATACTACTAAAAAGTCTTCTGAAATAGAGGATGTGAATGTAGTTAAAGAGTTTCCTGATGTGTTCTCTTCTGAATATTCTATGCCTCCCGATAGAGAGATCGAGTTTGGTATTGACTTGATTCCAGGTACCACCCCTATATCAGAAGCACCTTATAGAATGGCTCTAGCTGAATTGAAAGAGTTGAAGGTACAATTGCAAGAGTTGCTTGATCGGGGATTCATACGTCCTAGTGTATCACCTTGGGGAGCTCCTGTGTTTTTTGTCAAGAAGAAGGATGGGTCTTTGAGACAATGCATCGACTACAGAAAGCTGAATCAGGTAACCGTAAAGAATAAATATCCTCTACCTCATATTGATGACTTGTTTGATCAACTCCAAGGGTCAGTCGTCTTTTCGAAGCTTGACTTGAGGAGTGGGTATCGTTAGTTAAAGATTCGTTCTGAAGACATTTCTAAGACTGCTTTCCGTTGTAGGTATGGTCATTATGAATTTCTGGTTATGCCTTTCGGGTTGACTAATGCTCCGGCTGTTTTCATGGATATGATGAATCGAGTCTTCAAGTCTTATCTTGATACCTTCGTGGTTGTATTTATTGATGATATTCTTGTTTATTCCAAGTCTAAGGAGGAGCACGAGTAACACTTGCGAATGGTTTTATCTGTTCTTCGTGAGAAGCAACTGTTTGCGAAATTCAGTAAATGTGCTTTTTGGCTCGATGAAGTGTCTTTTCTTGGGCACGTGGTTTCTAATAGAGGAATATCCGTATATCCTTCCAAGATTGAAGCTATTGTGAATTGGAAGAGGCCTGAATCAGTTACGGAGATTCGAAGTTTCTTGGGTCTAGCCGGGTATTATAGATGATTTATCGAGGGGTTTTCTAAAATTGCTACTCCGTTGACTCAGTTGACTCGAAAGAATGTTCCTTATGTGTGGGATGAAAAATGTCAACTTAGTTTTGAAGAGTTGAAGAAGAGGTTGACTACAGCTCCTATTCTTGCGCTCCCTAATGGCAATGACGATTTGGTGATTTATAGTGATGCTTCTAAAGAAGGTCTTGGGTGTGTGCTAATGCAAAATGGAAGGGTGATTGCGTATGCTTCAAGGAAGTTGACTCCGAGTGAGCAGAATTATCCTACCCATGATATGGAGCTTGCGGCTATTGTTTTTGCGTTGCACAAGTGGAAACATTATCTTTACAGATCCAAATTTGAGATATTTACCGATCATCAAAGTTTGAAGTACCTTCTCTCCCAAAAAGAGTTGAATAATAGGCAAAGAAGATGGATGGAGCTATTAAAGGATTATGATTCCACTATCTCTTATCACCCGGGTAAAGCAAATGTGGTAGCTGATGCCATTACCCGGAAATATTTTATGGCTTCATAGGATGCTCGAGATTGGAGTCCTTATGAGTCAAAGCATGGGGCTATTTTTGCGAGTATTCGAGTATTACCAGTCTTGATTCAACAAATAAAGGAAGCTCAGAAGGATGATCCGGAGTTAGTAAAAATAGTGGATAAAATCGAAGATGGCAAATTTGAGGATTTCTCTCCCAATTCGGAAGGGGTGTTAACTTTCAGAGGCCGGTTATGTGTGCCTTGTATTGATGGGATTAAACGTCAAGTTCTTGATGAAGGCCACAAGTCGAGGTATACTATTCATCCCGGGAGCACAAAAATGTATCAGAATTTGAAGCAATACTTTTGGTGGAATAATATGAAGAGAGAAATAGCGGATTATGTATCTAAGTGTCTAACATGTGAACAAGTTAAAGCTGAGCATCAAAGACCTGCGGGGTTACTTCAACCGTTAGAGATTCCGGAATGGAAGTGGGAACATGTTACTATGGATTTCATGACGGGATTACCTTGCACTCGAAGAAGGTTTGAGGCAGTTTGGGTGATAGTGGATAGATTGACAAAGTCTTCTCATTTTCTACCCATTGAGATTAGCAACTCGATGGAGAGGCTTGCAACTTTATATATAAATGAGATTATGAGATTGCATGGTGTCCCGGTGAGCATTGTGTCTGATCGTGACCCTAAATTTACATCTCGGTTTTGGCAAGCATTTCAGAAGGCTTTGGGTTCAGAGTTGAAGTTTAGTACAGCTTTTCATCCCCAGACAGATGGGCAGTCAGAGGGGACTATTCAGATTCTCGAGGATATGTTGCGACCTTGCTCAGTTGATTTTTCAGATTCTTGGGATTCTCATTTACCTCTCGTGGAATTTGCCTATAACAACAGTTTTCAGTCAAGTATTGGGATGGCCCCGTATGAAGCTTTGTATGGGAGGAAATGTCGGTCTCTGATTTGTTGGGATGAAGTGGGAGAAGCAAAAATTTGGGGTATTGAAATGGTGAACAAATCAGTTGAGGAAGTTAAACTTATTCGGGATCGTTTGAGTACTGCTCAGAGTAGACAGAAAAGCTATGCCGATCACCGGAGGCGAGATCTTGAGTTTCATTCGGGTGACTTTGTGTTTTTGAAAGTTTCACCTAATGTGGGGATTCGAAGGTACGGGAAGAAAGGCAAGCTAGCACCGAGGTATATTGGCCCATTCGAGATTTTAAGTAGAGTTGGAGATAGAGCGTATCGTCTTGCGTTACCTCATTCTCTTGACAAGATCCATAATGTTTTTCATGTCACGATGCTTCGGAAGTATGTGTATGATTCTTCTCATGTCTTATCCGAGGTTCCTGAGGATATTGAACCGAGTATTTGAGTTAGTTAAAGTGTTAGTAGTAATAGTTGTTTAGGAAGTTAATTATGTTAGTTGAAACCTTAGGGTCTTTTGTGGAAATTAACTTTAGGGGTTTATGTGTTAAAAGTTGAAGTGGAGGGGCTTAAATGAAAATGGAAAATATCACAAAAACCACCCTTATCTCCCCCTCCCTCTCCCTGCGTTCCCACACACACACACACATTCACCAACTTTCCCAAATTCCTCCATTGTTGATGAAAGAAGAAAATGTAAGGTTTTTGTTTTGTTAATTTTCCTTCTTTTAATTTACTACTCCATTTTTAAATCTAATTATATATAAATGTTCAGGGTGTTGAATAGATTCTTTCTACCGATCAATATTATTTTTCTTGACACTTTTTCCGGAAAATAGGTAAGTTACTAATCCCCCTTTTATTGTTAAAATGGTCATGAGTATGTTCTATATGCTATATATGTTGAAAGAATAATGTTTTGAATGTTTTTATATACTTATAAATTTGGGATAAAGGGAGTAAAATAGAATTGGCTCTAGTTGGGTGTTAGAATAGTTTTGAGGCTGATTTTGTAGCTTTGGTGAAGTTACAATTGTGGTATAGTATAAGTGTTGTACTTTTGGGTCGCTGAAACGAAGGGAGTACAATTTAGTGAAGTTTTGCCTGCCGGGTGGTGTGGGCGGCCGCCCAAAAAGGGCGTGCGGCCGAACATCTATCTGAAAGATTTTACTCTTGGGACAGAGTGTTTTGGGCGGCCGCACAGCCCAGTTTGGGCAACCGCCCAGGTCATTTGAAAAGTTCAAAGTTTCCAACCGAGTGATTTAGAGGTCAATCTTGGTCTAGTTTTTGGGTAATGTCCTAAAGTACTTAAATGGTTGTTGTAGATCATTAAAGTGGTTGAATTGGTTCCTTTGTGAGCGTATGTGTTGTGAAACTTGATTGATTGATTAAGTGGGCATGGTTGAACATCTTGTGATGTGTTTGGAGATTGGTTCATCTTGTTGATGTGTTTGGCTTGATTCCCTACTTTGGAATCATTGCCCTGGTTGTTGTTTAAGCAAGTATTCTTTGCTACGTTTTTGTTTAAAGTCCAGCTGGTACTTTTGTGTGTGTTCGGGCAATGGTAGGGATTATAATGGCACACGAGCCAAGTTCATTATAAGGCTCCTATCATTGGTTTCCCATTTTGAACCCCCTTCCTTCGGCCAATGGTTGGGCACTTTGGGTTATGACTCTGTGTCATTTTCCCCTTTGTTGTTGTTGTTTGGTTCCGGAACCCGTTTCAGCTCTTCGATGCTGCTCAGTTGATGCCTCTCAGATGGCTATTGTTTTGGTTCGAGAACCTTTGCTCAGTATCCACGTATGAGTGTTTATTTCTGCTTTATGTGTTGTATGGTGAGTTGGTCGTTATTTCCAACCGGTATGGGACGGTTGGCGATAGGGAGCCTCTCATATTATGTGCTATATGCTATATGATCATTTGTGGCATTGTTCCTTTATGTTTATCATATTAGCATGTAGTGTAGTTGCATTTTAGTAACTTACTGAGATTTATTCTCACCCTTTATTTGTTTACTGTTTTAGATAAGAAGGAGCCCAGGGGATAGGTCACATCACAGGGAGGACGTCGAGAAAGAATTTTGGGTAAGACATTTGGGAAGTGTTGTGTAAGGCTACATTATGTAAATGTACAACCTTGTGGGTAGTGTACCCGTGACTTGATCATTGTATCACCTCTTTTTGGTTTATGTTGGTGATTTGTAAATAGTAAGTAAAGTGTGTGGCCAAGTGGCTAAGTACTTGTTTGTGAAAGTTTGTTTTGTGATTTGTAGTCAAGTCTAGTAAATGTTGTTTGGTTATATGAACTTTTTATGAAAGTATATTTCAAAAATTTTTTCCAAAAATGTTTGTGACGTCTTCCGTGCGTGTCCCGGACGTGGGGCCTGGTAGGACCATGGGTCAGGGCGCGACAGTTGGTATCAGAGCTAGGTTGTAGATGGTCTAGAATGACTAAGTGACCTAGGAGGATAGTTGAGTATGGAGTGAGTAACGTTGAGTGTTTTATGCAGGTACTTAGTAAAAATGCCGGAACATGAGGGGGAACAGTCTGGTACTGCAGGCCAGGGTAATGTAAGAGAAGAGGCTCGAGCTATGTTTCAAGGGATTTTGAGGAAGCTATGAAAGCCATTCATGATCAGAGGCAAGGAGGAGAACATGAACCTCTGAGGTATGGTCTGGAGCAGTTTTTAAAGATGAAACCAACCGGATATGATGGGGAACCGGATGTAACCAAAGTAGAGAGATGGATCGAGTCCATGGAAAAGATATTAGATGTTTTGGGATGTACTGAAGAAGATCGAGTCAGGTTTGCTACCTACAAGTTGATTGGAGCTGCGGAGTACTGGTGGAGACCATTGAAAGCCAGTTGGGATGACGCTCATGTACCTTATACTTGGGCAAATTTTCTGAAAAAGTTCAAAGAACATTTCATTCCGAGGGTGGATCAAGATCGGAAAGAAGTGGAATTCCTTAGCTTGGAACAGAATGCAATGTCGGTGGCTCAGTATGCAGCTAAGTTCACGGAGTTATCGAGGTATTGTACCCATTTAATTGCAACAGATGAGAGGAAGGCAACGAGATTTGTGATGGGATTAAAATCTGTGATCCGAACTCAATTGGTGTCCCATAAACTACAAGAATTTCAAGATGCAGTTGATCGAGCCTATCAAGTGGAGCATGATATTGAAGAACACAAGAGGAAGGTGGAATTGGATGGTGCGGGAAGATAAGGTAGACCACAACAACAACGTAATTATAATCGTGGAGGACAAGGAACTTCAACCCCATTTAGAGGACAACCACAAGGGCAACCGAGTGTTAGAAATCAAGGTAATTTCTCCGGGGGTCAAAGCAAGAGAGTATGTAATTATTGTCAGAGGGAAGGGCACAGTGAGGAGCGGTGTTGGAAGAAACAAGGAAAGTGTTTGAATTGTGGGCAACTTGACCATTTTCAAAGGGATTATACTAGATCGAGGGGTCAACCATCGGGGAGTAGTGTTGGACCGTCTCAAGGTCAGAAAAGGGATGCCTCGGGAAAACCAAAAGTTTAAGGTCATGTGTTTACAATCAATCAGCAACAAGCTTCGGATGCTTCCACCGTAATAGGAGGTATAATTTCTATGTCAAGTTTGAGAGCACGTGCACTTATAGACCCCGGCTCATCGCATTCATATGTTTCTGTGTCTTTTGTATCTCGATTGCATTCTTCCTCTGAGTCTTTGCCTTATGTGCTAGAAGTGTCGACTCCTATGGGAGATTGTTTGATAGCTGACAAAGTGTTACGTGATTATGATGTGCATATTAGTGAGCATGTTTTACTGGCTGATTTAGTCTTATTGCCATTGCAAGATTTTGATGCTATTCTGGGTATGGATTGGTTAAGTAAATATCATGCCTCTGTTGATTGTTTTAAGAAAGTGGTTACGTTTTCTATCCCTAGTGTGCCTGTGTTTACTTTTGAGGCTGCTTTTTTGGGTAAGGGAATTCGTATTATTTCTTATGTGAAAGCTAGAAAGTTATTACACCGTGGTTGCGTGGGGTACTTGGCCTGTGTCTTGGATACTACTAAAAAGTCTCCTGAAATAAAGGATGTGAATGTAGTTAAAGAGTTTCCTGATGTGTTCTCTTTTGAATATTCTATGCCTCCCGATAGAGAGATCGAGTTTGGTATTGACTTGATTCCAGGTACCACCCCTATATTAGAAGCACCTTATAGAATGGCTCCAGCTGAATTGAAAGAGTTAAAGGTACAATTGCAAGAGTTGCTTGATCGGGGATTCATACGTCCTAGTGTATCACCTTGGGGAGCTCCTGTGTTGTTTGTCAAGAAGAAGGATGGGTCTTTGAGACTATGCATCGACTACAGAAAGATGAATCAGGTAACCGTAAAGAATAAATATCCTCTACCTCATATTGATGACTTGTTTGATCAACTCCAAGGGTCAGTCGTCTTTTCGAAGCTTGACTTGAGGAGTGGGTATCGTTAGTTAAAGATTCGTTCTGAAGACATTTCTAAGACTGCTTTCCGTTGTAGGTATGGTCATTATGAATTTCTGGTTTTGCCTTTCGGGTTGACTAATGCTCCGGCTGTTTTCATGGATATGATGAATCGAGTCTTCAAGCCTTATCTTGATACCTTTGTGGTTGTATTTATTGATGATATTCTTGTTTATTCCAAGTCTAAGGAGGAGCACGAGCAACACTTGCGAATGGTTTTATCTGTTCTTCGTGAGAAGCAACTGTTTGCGAAATTCAGTATATGTGCTTTTTGGCTCGATGAAGTGTCTTTTCTTGGGCACGTGGTTTCTAATAGAGGAATATCTGTAGATCCTTCCAAGATTGAAGCTATTGTGAATTGGAAGAGGCCTGAATCAGTTACGGAGATTCGAAGTTTCTTGGGTCTAGCCGGGTATTATAGATGATTTATCGAGGGGTTTTCTAAAATTGCTACTCCGTTGACTCAGTTGACTCGAAAGAATGTTCCTTATGTATGGGATGAAAAATGTCAAGTTACTTTTGAAGAGTTGAAGAAGAGGTTGACTACAGCTCCTATTCTTGGTCTCCCTAATGGCAATGACGATTTGGTGATTTATAGTGATGCTTCTAAAGAAGGTCTTGGGTGTGTGCTAATGAAAAATGGAAGGGTGATTGCGTATGCTTCAAGGAAGTTGACTCCGAGTGAGCAGAATTATCCTACCCATGATATGGAGCTTGCGGCTATTGTCTTTGCGTTGCACAAGTGGAAACATTATCTTTACGGATCCAAATTTGAGATATTTACTGATCATCAAAGTTTGAAGTACCTTCTCTCCCAAAAAGAGTTGAATAATAGGCAAAGAAGATGGATGGATCTATTAAAGGATTATGGTTGCACTATCTCTTATCACCCGGGTAAAGCAAATGTGGTAGCTGATGCCATTAGCCGGAAATATTTTATGGCTTCATAGGATGCTCGAGATTGGAGTACTTATGAGTCAAAGCATGGGGCTATTTTTGCGAGTATTCGAGTATTACCAGTCTTGATTCAACAAATAAAGGAAGCTCAGAAGGATGATCCGGAGTTAGTAAAAATAGTGGATAAAATCGAAGATGGCAAATTTGAGGATTTCTCTCCCAATTCGGAAGGGGTGTTAACTTTTAGAGGCCGGTTATGTGTGCCTTGTATTGATGGGATTAAACGTCAAGCTCTTGATGAAGGCCACAAGTCGAGGTATACTATTCATCCCGGGAGCACAAAAATGTATCAGAATTTGAAGCAATACTTTTGGTGGAATAATATGAAGAGAGAAATAGCGGATTATGTATCTAAGTGTCTAACATGTCAACAAGTTAAAGCTGAGCATCAAAGACCTGCGGGGTTACTTCAACCGTTAGAGATTCCGGAATGGAAGTGGGAACATGTTACTATGGATTTCGTGACGGGATTACCTCGCACTCGAAGAAGGTTTGAGGCAGTTTGGGTGATAGTGAATAGATTGACAAAGTCTTCTCATTTTCTACCCATTGAGATTAGCTACTCGATGGAGAGGCTTGCAACTTTATATATAAATGAGATTATGAGATTACATGGTGTCCCGGTGAGCATTGTGTCTGATCGTGACCCTAAATTTACATCTCGGTTTTGGCAAGCATTTCAGAAGGCTTTGCGTTCAGAGTTGAAGTTTAGTACAGCTTTTCATCCCCAGACAGATGGGCAGTCAGAGAGGACTATTCAGATTCTCGAGGATATGTTGCGAGCTTGCTCAGTTGATTTTTCAGATTCTTGGGATTCTCATTTACCTCTCGTGGAATTTGCCTATAACAACAGTTTTCAGTCAAGTATTGGGATGGCCCCGTATGAAGCTTTGTATGGGAGGAAATGTCGGTCTCTGATTTGTTGGGATGAAGTGGGAGAAGCAAAAATTTGGGGTATTGACATGGTGAACAAATCAGTTGAGGAAGTTAAACTTATTCGGGATCGTTTGAGTACTGCTCAGAGTAGACAGAAAAGCTATGCCGATCACCGGAGGCGAGATCATGAGTTTCATTCGGGTGACTTTGTGTTTTTGAAAGTTTCACCTAATGTGGGGATTCGAAGGTACGGGAAGAAAGGCAAGCTAGCACCGAGGTATATTGGCCCATTCGAGATTTTAAGTAGAGTTGGAGATAGAGCGTATCGTTTTGCGTTACCTCATTCTCTTGACAAGATCCATAATGTTTTTCATGTCTCGATGCTTCGGAAGTATGTGTATGATTCTTCTCATGTCTTATCCGAGGTTCCTGAGGATATTGAACCGAGTATTTGAGTTAGTTAAAGTGTTAGTAGTAATAGTTGTTTAGGAAGTTAATTGTGTTAGTTGAAACCTTAGGGTCTTTTGTGGAAATTAACTTTAGGGGTTTATGTGTTAAAAGTGGAAGTGGAGGGGCTTAAATGAAAATGGAAAATATCACAAAAACCACCCTTATCTCCCCCTCCCTCTCCCTGCGTTCCCACACACACACACACATTCACCAACTTTCCCAAATTCCTCCATTGTTGATGAAAGAAGAAAAGGTAAGGTTTTTGTTTTGTTAATTTTCCTTCTTTTAATTTACTACTCCATTTTTAAATCTAATTATATATAAATGTTCAGGGTGTTGAATAGATTCTTTCTACCGATCAATATTATTTTTCTTGACACTTTTTCCGGAAAATAGGTAAGTTACTAATCCCCCTTTTATTGTTAAAATGGCCATGAGTATGTTCTATATGCTATATATGTTGAAAAAATAATGTTTTGAATGTTTTTATATACTTGTAAATTTGGGATAAAGGTTGTAAAATAAAATTGGCTCTAGTTGGGTGTTAGAATAGTTTTGAGGCTGATTTTGTAGCTTTGGTGAAGTTTCAATTGTGGTATAGTATAAGTGTTGTACTTTTGGGTCGGTGAAACGAAGGGAGTACAATTTAGTGAAGTTTGGCCTGCCGGGTGATGTGGGCGGCCGCCCAAAAAGGGCGTGCGGCCGCACATCTATCTGAAATATTTTACTCTTGGGACAGAGTGTTTTGGGCGGCCGCACAGCCCAGTTTGCGCGACCGCCCAGGTCATTTGAAAAGTTCAAAGTTTCCAACCAAGTGATTTAGAGGTCAATCTTGGTCTAGTTTTTGGGTAATGTCCTAAAGTACTTAAATGGTTGTGGATCATTAAAGTGGTAGAATTGGTTCCTTTGTGAACGTATGTGTTGTGAAACTTGATTGATTGATTAAGTGGGCATGGTTGAACATCTTGTGATGTGTTTGGAGATTGGTTCATCTTGTTGATGTGTTTGGCTTGATTCCCTACTTTGGAATCATTGCCCTGGTTGTTGTTTAAGCAAGTATTCTTTGCTACGTTTTTGTGTAAAGTCCAGCTGGTACTTTTGTGTGTGTTCGGGCAATGGTAGGGATTATAATGGCACACGAGCCAAGTTCATTATAAGGCTCCTATCATTGGTTTCCCATTTTTAACCCCCTTCCTTCGGCCAAAGGTTGGGCACTTTGGGTTATGACTCTGTGTCATTTTCCCCTTTGTTGTTGTTGTTTGGTTCCGGAACCCGTTTCAGCTCTTCGATGCTGCTCAGTTGATGCCTCTCAGATGGCTATTGTTTTGGTTTGAGAACCTTGGCTCAGTATCCACGTATGAGTGCTTATTTCCGCTTTATGTGTTGTATGGTGAGTTGGTCGTTATTTCCAACCGGTATGGGACGGTTCGCGATAGGGAACCTCTCATATTATGTGCTATATGCTATATGATCATTTGTGGCATTGTTCCTTTATGTTTATCATATTAGCATGTAGTGTAGTTGCATTTTAGTAACATACTGAGATTTATTCTCACCCTTTATTTGTTTACTGTTTTAGATAAGAAGGAGCCCAGGGGATAGGTCACATCACAGGGAGGACGTCGAGAAAGAATTTTGGGTAAGACATTTGGGAAGTGTTGTGTAAGGCTACATTATGTAAATGTACAACCTTGTGGGTAGTGTACCCGTGACTTGATCATTGTATCACCTCTTTTTGGTTTATGTTGGTGATTTGTAAATAGTAAGTAAAGTGTGTGGCCAAGTGGCTAAGTACTTGTTTGTAAAAGTTTTTTTGTGACTTGTAGTCAAGTCTAGTAAATGTTGTTTGGTTATATGAACTTTTTATGAAAGTATATTTCGAAAAAAAATTCCAAAAATGTTTGTGACGTCTTCCGTGCGTGTCCCGGACGTAGGGCCAGGTAGGACCACGGGTCGGGGCGCGACAGTAGACATGGTCATTTTGAGATTTCTTGCTTTGAGGTGGAGGAACCCTTTTGTAATTCCCCTTGTCGGTAGTGACGGCATTGACTGAAGCCTCTTTGGTGGAGTTAGAGGCGGCCTTGTAACGGAAGCTGGGAGCACTTTTCTTGATCTCCTTGAGCAACTAATCCATTCGGATCCCCGCCTCATACATTTGAGACAAATCCGCATAGCACTCCCCACTTAAGTGGGTGCGGAGATCAATCATTAGACACTTGAGAAATATGTCCATTTGCTCCTTAGTATTAGGTCTCTCGACAATTTTGGCAAGCTTGTCATTCCACCTCCTTGTAAAATCAATAAATGACTCATTGCCCCTTTGGGTGGTGTTCTCGAGCTCTTTCTTGGTCGGGCGATGAGTGGTGTTGCCTTGGTATTGAATTTTAAAGGCAAGCATGGCGGCGTCCCAATCAAGACGGATTGTGAGCGGGAGAGTTTCATACCAATCTTTTGCCGCCCCCTCAAAAGGTGTTTGTGGGGCCATCCTAAGATCAACCGTGTTCTCTCCATAGGTCCAATGGCTTCAAACGACAACGTCATTCCCGTGTCCAACGAAGGGTTATTCTGCATGGTGAAAGTATTGAAAGGGCAAATTGATACACTAGCCGAGGATGTTCGCCGCAAGGATGATTTATGGCGAGCCCGTTACGAGCATATAGAAATGGCCTATAAAAGAGAAGTATCCAAACTCGAGGACCAATTGAAGGGGCTCACGAATGAAATAAAGGTCCAAGGCATCAATACCGGTTTGGTCAACACTCTCATGTCCTACATTGACCAAAGGCTTAGTGGGCTAAATTTGCACAAGGGCCCAAACACCGATCTTCATCAAGCTTCTCTCCTCATGAACACAATGGAGGCTCTCCCCGAAAAGTTCAAGATGTCCGATATTGGCAAGTTCAACGGCAACTCTTGCCCCAACGCTCATGTCGACTCCTACATTTGGGCCATGCTACCAAAGAAAGTGTCTCCTCAAATAATGGCACAATGCTTCCCGCTTACTCTCGAGGGGGTCGCAAAAGATTGGTATATGGGTCTTCCAGTTTCCACCCAACTCAATTGGGATGCCGCTATGCTTGCCTTCAAGTCACAATATCAAGGCAACTCCATATTCCGCCCCACCAAGAAGGAATTGGAGAGCACCGTGCAAATGGGTGATGAATCATTTGGGGACTTCTATCGCCGTTGGAATGACAAGCTAGCCGAGATGGTTGATAGGCCTTCCAAGAAGGAACAAATGGACATCTTCTTGAAGTGTTTGAAAATGGACTACCGCACTCATCTTAGTGGGGCTTTTCACTCCGATTTTTCAAGCATGTATGATGCGGGGGTTAGAATCGACAATTTGCTCCGAGAAGTGGCCGAGTCCTCCTATGACACAAGCTTCAACGACAAAGGGTTCCCAAGCAATGACATGGAAGAATGTAGTGATATGGGAGACTACAACGACAATGGGGACTACAACAACAATCTCCGTTTCTCTTTCTCTACCTAGTAATAGGAATTAAAAAAAAAAAAAAGAGTCAAAGTCCTCTTAAGTGTGCATTAAGTTTTCTTTGTCCAATTAATGTGAAATTTTGAGTCAAGTCTCATCATCAAATAAAAAGTCGTTCTTGTCCTCATACACTCTTCCAAGTTGTTCAATCTAATTCTTGGCAAAATGATGAAAAGATGTCTAAACACGTTTTAGAACAAGGCCATCACTTGAACGCCTAGGGGCTAAACAACGACGCCAACATCAACGACGAAGCCAAGACAAACAAGGTGGAGCAACAATCATGAAGAAGTCAAGCAAAGTTTTCAAAGGGGGATTAAAAAAAAAAAAAAAAAAAAAAAAAAGCTCGCTAGGTTGAAACCATCAAATCAACCTAGGCAAAAGTTAGAGCACAAAAAAAATAAAATAAAAATAATAATAATAAAAAAAAATCCCCCTCAATCAAAGAAGATCAACATCATCATCCACCAACAAAGGACGAAACGACGAAGCAACAATTCCATCCTGAAGAATGGAGAATTCACAAGGACTACGGTGACCTGAGCCTCTACACTGGAGGAACGTAGGCAACCTGCGGGTCCGGTCTCATGCAAGAAAGAAGATATGTTTAGCCCTAGCGCGTTATGGTGATTGGCCTTCATCTCGAACTTGTCAAGACATCTTTGTACGATTCATTTGCCAATAAATTAATCACCAAAAAGATTGAACAACTTTCTTAGATTAGGAATCATTTTGCGCTCCTTGTCGAGTCTAGGGACTTCTATTCTTTCTGCATTCTCCCAATTTCTTGCAATCAAATTGGGGCTTTCCTTCCCTTCTCTCTTAATGACTTACTTGCCTTCGCGAGTCATTCAATTCAATAAAAAATACATGTCAAGGGACACTTCCCTAGTCAAGACAATGTCACTCATCATTAGTGACAAAAGGTCTCCACCGCAAAATCACATGTCTTATCTCCTCAGCTAGAGTCAATGTACACTTCCTCATCAATTGAGTCAAAAAAAAAATGATGAAGACGCAAAAGAGATGCCCGCTAGATTGAAAACCCGAAAGGGCGGTCTAGGCAAAAAACAGGGTGCGTCATTAAAAAAAATGAGAGAGTGAGAGAGAGAAGGGAAAGAGAAATGGAGATCCCCGGCCTCTAAAGAAGACAAGTTCTACATTGAATCTCCTCAGCAAGTCAATTCCCCACCGAGTCAACATTGGGATTGCAAAAGGCTCGACAAGATATAGCACCATCAAAGGTTGTCTTGGGTTATCGGCATCATTCTCCAGCAGTGTGCATTTTTTGGTTCATGAAAAGAAGGCCCGTGGTAACCAAGATCCACCCAAGAACAAGTCCATCATAAAAGGGCACGAAGTTGCACAAATAATCCCTAGCTATTCAATTAGCTTAGGTAGCAAATAGCAACAACATGTGTCTCAGTTTTCAAGGCTTCTTCAAGTATGTGCTTCTAAAGTACGCCGAAAGGCTCCCGAGAAATGGAGTAGCTCTTGCCATATCCTCTCATGTTTATTCCCTCACACGAGGACGAGTCACTCTTGCTTTGCTCAACAAATGGTGACGCCCTATGGGCTATGTGACTCAAGAACAAGGGCTTCTTTTGCTTCTTTTGACAATCAACAAGCCCTAGGGGCTATGCTCGAAAAAGATGTGTGAGACTATCCTCAAAGTCTCTCAAAAGGGATGTCAAAAAGCCCTCTTGTCACGTGTGCCCGTGCTCGTTCCCCCAATCAAGGATGGACCTTTCTCGCAATCAATGATGGCACTCTAGGGGCTACGGTCAAGTCTTAAAGGCTCCCTCGGCAAAAAGCAATTAACTCCCCAGCAGTATCCCCAGCCAAGTCATGTGCAACATTGGAAGCTTCCTCAATCCGGCACCGAAGGTCTCAACGGGCTTCTCAATCTACAATCTTTTGGGCTACGGCATTACAGTAATTCAAGCAAAGGGCAGTATTAGGGATTCGCGACCGACAGTCTTTTGGGCAACAATACTCGAGCAACGCAATTTGGGAGTAGTCTCCATGAAAGGGATCAAGCTTCAAAGGGTCTCTCAACACTTCAAGTCAAATGCCTTTTGGTTTTAAATGAAGACTCCGATGTTATGAATGAAGTTGATGATTTTTGTTAGAACTCACAGCGAGATTTTGAAGGAAGTCTTAGAGAAAAGGAAAAAGATTCAATATGCTAAACTCTAATCAAAACAGGGTTATAGCGGGAAATGCCACGGCCAATCCCAATGTTCTGCAATTCAACACCCCCTTCTCCAAGATCAAAAGCACAAGGTGAAGCTCAGATAAAGTTGGGCCACAGCACTAGTTGCATCCGAAGATCCGTCATTAGTTCAACTCAAGAAGAGTCAAGCAAGCATACTCATTGAGACTTATCACGCCAAGACCTTATCCTCCGCGACCTCAACGGTACCGCAAGACATTAGTGCATCCGTTGACATAAGCCCTCAGCCATTTGGGTATCGACCACAATGAGGCCATTCATCTCCCCAGTAAGAGCAAGAAGGAGATCCCTATCAAGAATTCTACCAAACAGTACATCCGCTCTCAATGCCGAGCCAATCACGAGATAATTTGGGGCTTTACAATGAAAGGTCTTCACATCCCGCCATCTACAAGCCCACGACACTTGGGGCTTTGCAATCTCTCGAAGCTTGGCATCAACGATCTCCTCTTGGGGATTGCTCACTACAACAACAAAGGGCGATTTACTCGAATGGGCCAAGAGCTGATTTATCATGGAGCTATGCAAGTCCCTCAAAATTTGGCATCAAAGGCATTCTAGGGGCTTTACAATCAGCAACCCCTCATCTCGGCATCAAAAGCCTTTTGAAGCCCCATAATCGACAAATCTCTTGGGGCTAGACATCAATCTTCGTTGGGCACACCGGCGACAACAGAATACAAGCGAGGCAATCCGGACTTCGACTGAACATGACTTGATCTTGGGTTGGCTTCACAAGCACACAATGGTTAAAATGGTTCACCCACGAACTAAAAAAAAAAAAAAAATCTTTTCCTCACATGTGTGCATATTCTTTCCTTTCTAATCTAAAAAAAATAAAAAAATAAATAAATAATAAAAAAATAAATAAATAAATATTTTTTTTTTTTTTCCTTTTCTCCTTCTATGTGCAAAAGTATGTGCTTTAGTTTGCTTTGCTCCTAGCTTCTCCTCCAGCATTCTCCATCATCCTTGAACTACGCTGGTCTGATTCTCTTAAAGGGATACGTAGGCAGCCTTTTGGCACGACCAACCCATCATTCAGAGTACCATCTCGCCAACCCAACATCAAGGGCATTCTCTCATCAACATCTAAAGAATGGACATTCTCCATCAAATCATCCTCCGCGGACATCAAGAATCCATCTCCACTCAAGCGGCAATGGTAAGTGAAGGTATGAATACATCCAATGCTTTCCTCAAAACCACACCGCACACAAGATCACTTTCTACATTCTTACTTCTCTCTCATTACAAAGGTGCTTTCAAATCACATATCACACCACAATCACAATTTTCTCTCGCAATTCCTATTTCACATCTCCACAAGCACGTATATCTGCAAAGCATACACATAACAGTGCCGAACAGAGCACCAGGTGCCGCACAGAGCACCAGAATCAACAAGTGCTGCACAGCGCATCAGAATATGCCGCACCGCGTACCAGAATCAACAAGTGCCGCACAACGCATCAGAATATGCCGCACCGCGCACCAGAATCAACAAGTGCCGCACAGCGCATCAGAATATGCCACACCGCACACCAGAATCAACAAGTGCCGCACAGCGCATCAGAATATGCCGCACTGCGCACCAGAATCAACAAGTGCCGCACATCGCATCAGAATATGCCGCCACCGCGCACCAGAATCAACAAGTGCCGCACAGCGCATCGGAATATGCCCCACCGCACACCAGAATCAACAAGTGCCGCACAGCGCATCAGAATATGCCGCACCGCGCACCAGAATCAACAAGTGCCGCACAGAGCACCAGGTGCCGCACAGGGAGCGCATTTCTATCCTTTGTAATTTCAAATTCACCATACCTCTTCCATCAGCAAAAGTCGCTCACACAGGGAGCGCATTTCTATCCTTTGTAATTTCAAATTCCTGCTTTATCGAGTCTTGTTTTCTCTTGTCGATGTCCTCGGCGGTTGTCTTTCTTTCGTCGACGCGTTTTGCTTCGCAATCCACGTCGCCGAGGGGCTATGTAGACACCCCGCCTTGGACCTCTCACCCCGATTGCATACAAAGTATTTTTATTTAACTTATTTTTGTTGATTTCTGTTACTTCGGTTAAGTTCCTAACTGATTCCGTTAGTTTTGGACTAAACTGCATAACAGAGTTAACTTTTAGGGTCATTCTGTCATTTTTCACCCGCGGGCGCTTCCGGCACTGCCAGTGAGCCGCGCGCGCGTCCCGCCCCAAAAGCCGGACCCGCGCGCTTCCCACTTTGGCAGTAACGGATTGCACCTTATTCCCTCCCTTTTCTTATTTACAAACATCTTTTCTTGATCACAAAACCATCTTTTTACATCCACATTCATCCCCCCTTTTCTCATTAACTCCCAATCCTAAATTCTAAGCCTTTTCCAAAAACTAATATTTCTTTCATTTATTATTTGATTTCTTTTATTTCTTTTATTTTTCTTTTATTCATTTATCTTATTTGTGATTGGCTCATTCCATTTCACATGGATGACCAATTTCCCTCCATCATTTCCCTCTCTTTTTTACTATAAAAACCATCATCTCCTACCTTGGAAAAACGACTTCAACCTTGATTCACCAACTACATTATACACAAATTCTCCCAACAAGAGTTCTTAGTAACAAGACTCTACACAAATTGTTCTACAACAATTTCATTACAACAACAACACTTTCAAGTCAAGGTTCCAAGTCCTCTTTCTCAAGGTACAACTCCATTTTCTTCCTTTGTTTTCTTCTTCTTGATGTATGCAATCCCCATTAATGGGACATGACCAACATGACTACTTCACATATTGAAGTTAGTTAAGGTTATCTCCCTATATTTTAATCTTAACTTTAATTCACCATGTTAATTTCTCTTCATCTCTTATGTAATTCTTAACATTACTTGTTATATGTAATCTTTATCATTAAATAAAATAACAATCTATTTTATTTCCCTTTATTTCCCCTTTTCTCTTCCCTCTTCTCACCAATTATTAGCACATTTCTATTTAATTAATTGAAGGACATGTAAATATTAGAACACCAATAGTAGCGAGACCCGCGTAAGCGGGGCGGAGTGGGTGTTTAAGTACTTCCCACTCCGTCACCTAACCCCCGAACGCCTTCTCTCCCGAATCTCTGGTTTGTACATAAATTAGGCTATTTCTAGGTTTTTCTTATGTTCCTTTAAAAACATAGGTGGCGACTCTAACAATCTAAAACAAGTTAGACATCCTAGATAATTCACGCTCTAGCCAAGCCGTGGTTCCCCGTGTATCTACAGTGGCGACTCCGCTGGGGACGATAGAGGGTTAAACTTGCGTTTTCATTTTTGGTGTTTCTTTTATTCTGTTTTCTGGGCATTCTGGTAAAAAGGTAGGAAGCGCGCGCCTCCGCCTTCTTGGGCCTAAAGCGCGCGCGGTCCGACCCTTATTACCAGAATCGCCCGCTCTTTTTCTTGTCCTTCAATTCCATGTTTTCTGTGCTAACAAATTCTGCAGGGAAAGTTTTTTCTTAATTAAAGGTCAAGTCAATCCCTTGAACCCACTGATTTGCAGGTTCTCACCCAGAAGCGGGCGCCTCTGCCCTTCTTCCTCTCACCTCAGCGCGCCTTCCGCATAGGCAACCCAATGCGCGCGCTTCTGGGCGCATTCCCGGAACAGCACAGTGCACAGAAACAGAACAGAATGACAGTGTGTGGGCACCGGGCCTGCATACAATTTCTTTTACTTTCTGTTTATTTTTATCGGTCACACGGGTGATTCGAAAGTTGTAAATTACGTGCTTATTTGTTTTTTTTTATTTCCTTTAAAAAAAAAATGTTTTGTCACATGTTAGACCTCACACTACATGCACATATTCTTATCAACTGCTCACTATCGAGTCGCACAAGTCCAACCCCAAACCCGTCGAGGCCCGTCCTAGAAAGTTTCAAGCTCCACTCGACCTTGGCTCTTTCGAAGCGGTAAACCTCAGCCCGTGGCGTAGTTCAT